>PVJH01034118.1:0-20893 GCA_004026705.1 Nesogale talazaci | reverse complement strand
CTTCTTTAATGCATCGCTCAAGAGCTGCATACGTGTTAGTAACATCTTGAAGATTTCTTTCTGTGGTTAATCGATCTCCGCATTTTCTATGATTGCTGTTAGGTCCAGCTGATCTTCTTGCATCGGATCCAGTTTCTCTTTTCTTGATATTGTGGAAGCTGCTAGCTGTTTTTTGTTTGATTTATTCGTATTAGGTGGCGTTTTCCTTGGTGTTTTGTGGCCCTGGGGTCTCTCTTTAGGAGGTTGATCCTATATTATAGCTTTCCTTAGGAACTGTTTGCAGCTAGGCCTTGCAGATCTGATGGAGTGTGTTGGCTGAGCAGGGGAGTGGGTTTAGGGAATGGAGTGAGAGTTGGGTGGTCTGTTCCTGGCTAGGGGCACTTGCCACAGATAGGTGGGAAAAAATCCTCTAGTACACTGGGGTGGGGAGGACGGGCTGGCTGTTTACCCAGTAGACAATGTAAAGCCGGCCTCTGTTGCTGGGTTTGAGGCAGGCACCCTGAACCGGCAGCATCTGTGAGGAGTGCTGGTGACTGTGGTGAATGCGGGCGTTCCTTCTGCTCCTGTTAGAAAGTGTGGCCCAGGTGGGCAGGCTTGGGTTTAGGGGATGGCTTGATCTTATCCTGAGCAGTGGTGGCGCCCTTAAGGTGCGCCTGGGCGGGGGGCCTCCGAGGTGGGGGAGGGGCTGGCCCACCGTTGTGCTGGGGACACAGGAGTCCCTGGGGGTGGGGAGCGAGAGGTGTGGGTCTGCGTGGAGTGTACCCTGGGCACCTTGGGGTGGGGAGGACTGGTCCGCGATTGCGCGCGGGTGCTGATTAACTGCAGGTCCCAGATCTCAGGGTCGCAGAGCGGGCGCCCTGGATCCCACACAAAGAACCCGGCACAAAGAACCCGCAGCGTCTGTGCAGGGGTTTGTGCCCGCGTCTGTGGGGAGCTCGGGTGTGAGGGTCGCGCCTGCTCCTGGTTCAGAGGAGGGCTCTGAGCGTTCCTGGAGTCACAAAACCCAATTTGAGAGCCCTACCCTTCCCCTTGTCACCCCCACTCACCGATCTCCAGGAGCTCCGGGCTTGGGCTTCCTATCTGGCGGCCATCTTCCCAGAGTCCGCCAAATTATTATTTTTTTAATCATTTTATTGGGGACGTGTACAACTCTTATGACGACCCTGGAGATTGTAATGGCGGATCTTGTGGAAGTCCATCACTAGACCTTTTTTCCTGAGGTGTGTCTGTATTGAGTTGGAATTTTCACCTTTCAGTTAGTGCCACACAAATTTACTCTTTGTGCCACACGAAGACCCTTGATCTAATGGGGAAAATTCTGTAAAAACAAAACACCCAGCCACTCCCATTGTGATGGTGAGGAGTCTGCAAAGTCGTGACGTGGTGTGTTTCACAGCTGACTGACTGCTTCACCACAATGGTGCCTCTTGACTTTCACCTTCATGAACAGGATCCCTGGTGGTGCAGTGGTGGGCGCCCTTGCCTCTAAGCAAAAGGCTAGCAGTGCAAGTCCCTGAGGCACTCTGCTATGGGAAAAAACCTGACAGTTTGTATCCCGAAAGATTACAGGCTAAGAAACCCTGCAGGGAAGTTCTCTTTTCCATAGGGTCACTATGAGCTGGAATCAGCTGTATTACACACAGTACCAACATTTCAGGAACCACTGGCACCGCTCAGTGGGTTCAACCACCTGCCTTTACATTAGTTGTTGCTAGTGACTTTGGGGTCACTTCTGCCAGGTGACAACCCCATATGTGCGAAGCAGAGTTGTTCTGTAGGGCTTGCTAGATGGTCTCGTTCACTGAAGCAGGTCTCTCGGCTTTCCTTTGGAGGCTTCTGTGGGTGAGGCAGTGTTGGTGTTGTTGTTGCTGTTGTTCTTAGGTGGGCTTGCACCAGGTCTGACTCACGGCAAGCCTGTGTACAACCATCCTCTCAAGAGTTCTCAGCTTTCCATTTGTCCTACTGCACAGGCTTGTTTGCTGCTGGAAGCCCAGTCACTGTGTCTCCACTACTGGTAGGGTGACTCAATGTCAACAGGCTTCGGCTGAACTTCCTGGCTAAGAACCAACTACAACAAAAGAGCAGGCTACCTACTGTGGAGAAATTCCAGAGCCCCAAACCCAATTCACTGCTATTGAGTTGATTCTGGCACATAGCGATCCTATAGGGCAAGGTAAAACTGCCCCCATGGAATTCCATGACTGTAAATTTATAGGAGTAGAAAGCCTCATCTTTTTCTAATGGTGTGGCTGGGGTTTTGGAACTGCTAACCATAACTCTTAGTCACTGAAAACCTCGGCGTGAGTTAGTAGTAGAGTACCAATTCTTTGTACTACCTAGGGACCTCCACTGGTATTCAATTGATGGCAGTCACTGTGTATTAGACACTCATCCTGTGCCACGCACTGTGCTAAATACTTTATGTGCTACCTCCCCCTACATGTGAGACCGATCTGTAGAATGACTATTAGCAATTTATAAATGAAAATAAGGCTTAGTAGGGTTAAATAACTTGCCCCTGTGGCAGTCATGTGCTTATGTTAATTTCATGATTGAAATGTAGGGGTGGAGTCTAGCCTGTTAATCTGGAGATAGCCACTGAGTAGCCAATGAGACCTCTGTGTGGGCATGGCTTTCTCCTGATACGTCTGGGAAATCTCATGATATTTCCCTTGAGGAGATGAGAAGCTATCTCCCCAGTTGTTGGGAGTTAGTCTCAGATGATGATTAATCACAGACAGGACAAGATGGCAGTATCTGAGGAGCCGGACCACACAGCTTGACCCTGATGGAGCCAGACCTCTGAATCTGGAGAGGTCACTTGGAGACCCCTGCCAGCGGTGAGTTGCTTCTGCCACCACTGGATTCTGCTGATAAACCCTGAGTCCTGGAAGAGAGGACCCGTGGGGAGAGCCCTGCCAGCTCTGGGATTCTGCACCCACTGACCTGTGACTTCATGAGTCAGAAGGAAACATTATAGACTGGTATCGGACATATGAGCTAATATCAGACTTAAGACTTTGAACTGGACTGGGTTAGGATGCTTTCTCAGTGTTTCATTTGTTTTGTATATAAACCCTTTCCTTATATCTACATTCGTGTCTATGAAATTTGTTCCTCTAGTCCACCCAGAGTAACACACCCACAAACAACTGCTGATAAGTGATAGAATCAGAATTTCAATGTGAGTCTGTTGTCTTCCTCAATCCCCCTTTCCCCTGAAACTTTCTGTCTTACCACTTACCCTCTGCCAATTTTATAGTTTGTAGGTGCCTACAAACACTTATTCCTAGGCCAATTAAAAAGAAATAAAATTTTAAAATAGAAATAAATTGCTGGCCTTGATGTATACTTACTGTGAACTTCCCCTTTCCAGCTAAATGAACCAAATTAAAAGATTCATGAATATTCATGGAATTCTCACATTTAAGTGCAAACTCAAATGTGTTTCCTAAATCTTATGACAAGTGCTCACTCCCCTCACACCTGCAACATGAAGCATTTGCTATGCATCTCTTAGTCCCTTTCTCAACCTTGATTGGTGTCCACTGCACTTCCCTTCCTTAAGCTATCACAAAGGGTGCAAGAAAGTCCTTGCTACTTTTGTGCCTCGTGTTAGAGAAAATATAATGTTATGGTAAGTCTATAAGCTCTAAAAGAAGCAGGACATATCGAGAACTCAGTTTCTACCTTGGGAACATTTTATCTGAAACAATGTGTTACGGCACTTTAGACAATCACTGACTGTTTCCATGCCTTAGAGCAAGAGAGACAGCATTCTAGTTCCCATATTTTAAAACTAGAGAGTACTTTTACTTATTTGTTTGTTTTGTTCTTAAAATTCACTTTTGGCAGTTAGGAAAAGAGAACAGTGGGGAGAGAACCTCTACAAAAGACAGCAGGGAGAGAGGGGTGGGCGGACAGTGCAGCAATGTCAGGAAAATGAAGGCTTGAAAATCCATGGACTTGTCCCAGGTGTGTGCTGTATTGCTGGGTGGACTCAAATCTTCAATATCCAGGTTGACATGAAGTATCTACAACTGTTTCACTCAGGGATTCTAAAAGAATCTATTATGGGCGTATTAATGAGTGACTGGGAGATAACCCAAGAACCATTTTAAAAGATTCAATCAAGAGCCAGACCTTGGAGGACTGTCTCTGCCAGTCTAAGGAGTTGAGTCTTTACGCTAAGCAACACGATTGACCAGTTCTTAGTGAGAACACAGTAAAACGAATTTCCATGGTAGCAATAGGAATGATTGGCCAGGTGCATGTGACAGGCTCATACGGACTGAGAGTGAGCCTTTAGAGTCAGAAGAGATAATGCTTCCAGCATGGCTAGTTCAGTGATAAAGTTGGTAAGCAGGTGCTGTAGCTGATAAGGAAAGGAAAGGAAGCAATAAGAAAAGAGCATACAGAGACTAGCAGCCAAGCATGGGATGGCACAATTGACCAAGAAAAGCTATCCAAGAGAGAATCTGGATTAGAGGGTGCTTGGGATGTAAAAAGGATAAGATTGGTGTATCTACATTTCATTTTACAGTTTTCCTGTCTATTTCTGTTACCATCAGTGCTGGCTCCAACCATGATTCTGGTGGTGTCTGCTGAATTTTCTCGGAGGGCAGGACCTACAGCGCTTGCATCTTTGGACTGCCACTTCGCACGGTTTTGAAGAATGGTTTGTGCATAATAAGCTGTCAAGAAAGAACTATTACATTAAGTTGAATTGAAAGGATAGAAATGAAGTTTTAAGAAAGGGATGAAAAAGAGTGTGTGTGTGTGTGTGTGTGTGTGTGTTTCATGCACCCCATCCATGTCAATCAGTCATTCAGAAAAGAACATGCGTGGCATCTGGGGCTAAGTTAAAGAGCAATGGTATCGATTAAGAAAACCAATGGACCTAAGGGAGGAAGTCTAAGAAACTGTCCTGACTGATTCCTGGCACTTCCAAGAGGCAGCCAACAATCAGATGTTTTTCCTTTTTAGCTTAAGTTTTCAGCAAGATATCATTTCAGAAACTATCTAAGGTATGATATAAGGAGGAAACTAGTACATAAACAAAATGGAAAGAACTAAACATAAGCTCAGAATAGAGGTATTAATTTCACAATAATATATTGTTTAGTTAGCCTCAAGATTCTTGCTTTATATTTCTTTTGGTCATTTCATTTTCTTTGAATGTTAGCCATATTAATGTTTAAGTATACATGAGAATATATATGTAGTTTTGTGTCCTCAAGCTAAATTTGCCCAATAGAGAAATAAAGCAAGTATATTTATTATCCACAAAACATGAAGTAAAAACCATTTCTATTAGCAAGATGGAGTAATAGATAAAATGTCAATTCTTAGTGCGTTGGATTTACTTTTTTTCTATTTAATTAACCTGAATGTCGTTCAAAGGAGACTTCATATATGTCTAGGTGCAGTAGGCTAGAAAGTAGTATGTAAACTTAATCCAAGAAAGCATAGCAAAGGGGGACAGAGTCTCTAATATCATATATATCTGGATGTTCTCAATCATATTACTTGGCACAAACCCACCCAACTTATAGAGTCCACTGGCTCACCCCATCCCCCAGATGCTGAAAGGAAAGTGAAGTGAGGGACAGCTCTTTGTAATGTGCACAAAAATAGGAGTAAGTAATAGAACTTCCATTCCTGCGGAGCCCTGGAGGCACTGTTAGGTAAGATATGGGCTCTGACCACAAAGTCAGCAGTTCAAACCAGCCACCCAGCTGCTTGAAATATGAGATTATCTGTTCTAGAAAGTCTATGGAATCAACTGGCTACTGTGGAATCTAAGCCTGTGCTCACACTCCCTTCCAAAGTGGGAGGAGGGGGAGGAGAATATCAAATACATAAACCAAGGTCAACTTTCTAATGATAGAACATCATCTGCATCCCAAAAGAATTTAAAAGCCTGGGAGGGAGACTGGAAAATGAAGCTCAATATTGAAACTTGTGTGTGTGAGGGGGTGGGCAGTATTTGTGAGTTTTCCTAGAGTTATCTGTTGTTCTCTCTAGACATCTATTATTTATTTATTTATTATTTATCCTGTAAATTGTGGATGTCAGAGACTTTGGTTCTGCCTGGGGATTATAAAAGGCCTTTGTTTCCTATCATGCCTTTAAATCATCTTCTCCCAGACATCCAGACCTACAACTTCTGGTACTGACGGGGCTTGATAGGGTGTTTCTGCCTCCCAGAAACAGGGTCTGGAAGACGTCCAGGGTGAAACTTGTCAGTGGACATGGCATAGTTCTCCTGATTTTCCAACAGTCAACACTCACCACTTTGTATGCTTTGATTAAAACCCAAACCAAAGATAGAAACAATGTTGCTTCATTGTTTTCCATACAGTATTAAATCCACGTGAAGTTTCTTTCTCCCACCCATCGTTCAAAATCTTAAGAGAGTTCTAAATAGAATTTCATATTTAAACATAATGTTGGCAAGAAACTCTTTTCTGTTCTCGTTTCTGGGCTGGCCTATAGTTTGTATGTGAATGTGTGTTTTGGCATCCTATCCAACCTAGCACAACCACCCAGCCAGAAAATAATAGCTTTATAATATCATCAGCCAGCTCACATAGAAGACAGATTGTAAAAGTCTGCATTATAGTCTCTAAGGCACCACACTATAAGACATTAATTATCTGTAAATTTAATTGCACAGAGAAATTGGTACGCTAGTTTCCTAGTACTGCTGCAACAAAATACCACAACGTGGGTGGCTTTTAAGAACCAAAAATTATTGTTTCACAGTTCTGGGAGTTGGGAGTTCACAGTCTGGATGTTGGCAATATTGATTCTTTCTTCCACTTGGAGAACAGAGTCGGCTCCGTCCCTCCCTGTCCAGCTACATGCTTTCCTTGACTTGCAATCAGAGCCTCAGACAGCATCTTTCTCTCAGTCTCCATGTTGCCACCCTTGCGCCTACCCCAAACGATCTTCCTATTTTCACTTTCAGGGTTCCTGCACACACATTTCTGTGTGCCAGCTGTCTCCAGACTTACCCTATTCTTTCTCCTAAGTAATGAGGAAGAGTATGAATTTGTCTCTGGAGTTACATCAATCTGGGTTCAGGAACCTGCTCAGCCACACACCAGAGTTTTTGTCTTGACAATTGAGTTTTAGGCTTGAAATTTCTGATTGAAGTCTTACTTGGAACACTAATGAGAACCTAAGTCAACCATAACCATAAAATTGTTATATATTTTTAAATAGCTGTAATATACTTATAAAGCTTTCTAAGTTCTTAGGAGGTTTATTAAGTCACATGCAGTTTAAAATATTTTGTTAGCAAGTGTGGTTAAAATATTTCAGAAATTCAATAAAGTTTGAAGTCTTCACCACCTCATGATCACACAGGCTGGTGTGCTTCTTCCGTGTGGGCTTTATTGCTTCTGAGCTGAATGGCCGCTTGTTTACTCAAGCCTTTAAGTCCCCAGACGCTATATCTTTTGGTAGCCGGGCACCATCAGCTTTCTTCACCACATTTGCATATGCACACATTTGTCCTCAGGGACCATAATAGGAATTCTACCACATAAATCCAGCTAGACCAGGAGATGTACAGTGAAGTTGGAAACTTAGGATAGATGATCCATCAAGACTAGTGATGGGAGTGGTAATACCAGGAGGGTGGAGGGATGGAGGAATGGAGAGGGAGAGCCAACTTCAGGCATCTACACGTAGCCTCCTCTCTGGGGCATGGACAACAGGGAAGTGAGTGATGGGACACATTGTACAGTGTACAGGATGAAAAAATAATTTGTAAATTACTAAGGGTTCAAGGGGAAGGGGGGGAGGAAGGGTAATATAGGGAGCAGAAAATGGGGGCCTGGAGGGAGGGAGAATGTTTTGAGAGTGATGATGGCAATGGGTGTGTAAAAGTGGCCTGAATACAACTGATGTTGTTAGGGATTGTGATGGCAGTTGTAAGGGCCCCCCAATAAAATGATTAATTTTTTTAAAAAGGGGGGGAAGGGAAAGGGGAGGGGTTTGTTTGTTTTTTAAAGGAGCTTGTATCAAGGGCTCAAGTGGAAAATATTGGGAAATGTATGTGGAAATATGTGTGCAAATGTGCTTGATACAAATGATGTACTGAATGTTGTAGTAGCTGTAAGAGCCACCAATAAAATTTTTTTTTTAAATTTTAAAAAATAGTTTGAAGTCTTTCAAAATAATTAGAAGACTTGTTAGTTTCATGATCACAGTAATAAAGTGTGCACAATAAAGCTTAAGAATAACAAAGGTTTATGAATTAAATATTGAATTTGCACCAAAATAACATGGAACAACTTTTTTCCTAGGCACAGCATCTGCGTTTCAGAACAATTTCCTTATGCCTACACAACATAAAACACTCATAAGTAACGAGTGTTCATTTTGTTACTTTATATGACCTTTTCAAGTCCCTGAGCTTAGATTGGCCTGTCTTCTCATTTGAAAATGATGTTCATTATATCAGCGTGCAGCACTTTTCTCCTCCAAATAAAGCCAAACTCACTGTCTTCCAGCCGATGTTGACTCTTGGTGACCCCATGGGACAGGCAAGAGCTGCCCTGTGGGAGTCCAAGGCTCTAACTCTTAATGGGAGTAAAAAGCCCTTAGCATATGCTAGGCTCTTTCTAACTAGATAAGAGGAAAGGGGGAAACCATCTAATTCTTTTCCTCAATGTAAGAGCAGACACTTTTGTTAGCAGCCCATCCACATGATGGACACTTTGACATGTAATCCTCTAGACACTTTCTTAAGTAACACTTCATTTTGAACTTTCCAAGAACAAACTGTCTTCACAGAACTGATTTTAGTGCCAAAGGCAACACAGTTACCAGTCTCAGATCAGGTCTTCACGAGGACATGGTTGAAGGAAGGCATTAATAAACAGATGCCCCATCTCTGCCCTTAAAGTTTGAGACATAGAGGGCAGAAAGCCAACAATGGGCCTCCAAGGACTCTTGGCAGTCAATGCTTCTGTGCCATATCTGGCCCAATTACTGGGATGAGAAGGAAAACACTAGAAAAAGCAAACCAAATCACTGTTGTCAGGTTGATGCAAACTCATAGCCACCCTGTAGGAGAGAATCAATATACCCCATAGATATGCCCTATAGGACAGAATAGATATCCCAAGACTGGTTAACTTTACAGAAGCACACTACCACATCTTTCTCCTGTGGAGCAGCTAGTCAGTTCTAACTGTTGACCTGTTGGCAGCTGAGTGTTTCAACCGTAGTGCCACTAGAGCTCCTTAAAGGAAAAGAGAATCTGGGAATTCTCTCTAAGCCAATTCCCTCTAGGACAATTCACCAGATGTCTGGAGAAATGTCACTGTATTTGTGTCAGAATGAGCAGAGGAATGTAATCCTGTCTGGACAAAAAGCAAACAGTATATACAGAGAGATTAGTGCCAACACTGTACATAGTCATAATGCTTATGATCAGTACAGAACAGTCCATAGTTCCTCATGTTCCTACATTTGGGAACTGAAAAAAACTGGGGTTTTTTTTGGGGGGGATAAATGAACTATCCAATTTACTTGTGAAAATCTTGATATTTTTCTAACAGTTTGTTAGCAAAATACAGTATTTCTAACAGTTTGTTAGCAAAATACAGTGATTTCCAATACCGTCTTACAAAGAAAAAGAAGTACTGAAAAGTGTGACTGTATGCCTATGCATGTGTTTGAGTGTTTGCTAGAGAGCAAGGCAGAGATGGAGAAAGATGGAAGAGAAGAATGAACAAAGAGAGAGGATGTTTTCCAGACAGAAAATGGAGAGAGAGAGAGAGAGAGAGAGAGAGAGAGAGAGAGAGAGAGAAGAGCTGTAAGAGGAGATCCAAGTAAACATATAGAGATGCCATTAGAGCACAGAGTCCTAGCACTGAAAGCTCACACTGAAAAAAAAAATTGTTTCAAGATCATAGTGATCCAGCCAGAGTACTAAGGGACAAAATGAAGATAGCACAAGGCAGCATCCAATTTAATCAATACTGATTGAGTGCCCAAGGGTACACAGCAACTTATGGGACACTTAAGTGGAAATAAATTCAATTTTCTTTTATTCTGAAGTTCAAGTCTGTGGAATGGCCTGGAGGCACAGGAGATGTAAGTGCATGTAGACCCACACCAGGCTCTGGGACCAGCAGTCTGGCCAGCTCATCCCTAACTCCTGGAGCTGACCTGAAACCCTCTTCTTCCCTTAATTCCTGAGTGGAGGGGGGGCATATCTGTAAGACAAGGCAAAGATGAAAACATTGCATACTTCTCTAGTACTTGTAACAGCAAATTTAAAGTAAGCCTTCTTAGTAGCACCATCATATTCCTTAATTGAACACAAAAAGCTCACTCACTCATTCACTGAAATCAAATTAATTCCAACTCTTGGTGATCTCACCAGAGGCAGATGGGTTCAAACTGCTGACATTTCTAATAGCAGCACAATATGTCATCCAATATGCTACCAGTGTGCCTAACTTAAAAAACTAGAATGCAGAAGTTAAACAGAATTGTTTTATTGTCTTTGGTTGCTTCATTTTAGGAGGCCTTTTTGGTACATATTGTTAGTTCTGCAGGTCTATCTAGACAAGATAGGCTGGACAAATAGGCTGGAGTGAAAAGCAACAGGACTGATGGTTATGGGGCAAGGGACATGGGAGAGGGAGAAGAGATAGAAAGGAGGTGATGTTAACCAGCCCAGGGAAAAGGGAATAACAATTGATTCAAAATCAGTGACAAGGTGGGTGAGAAAAGTCTGATAGGAATTGATCAAGACTAATGTAACAGAGAGAAAATACTGAAACCCAAATGGAGGCTGAGCATGATAGTGGGACAAGAGGAAAGTAAATGGAAATAGAGGAGGGAACTGGGGATAATGGGCATTTATAGAGGTTCAAATACAGGTATGTACACAGGTGCATATATTTATAATTGACAATGGGGGAAAAGATCAACATGCATACTTATAAGGTTAGTAGTAGGACAGCAGATGGGCATTGGACCTCCACTCAAATACTTCCTCAGTGCAAGGACATTTTGTTCTATTAAATTGGCATTCCAAGATGCTCACCTTCCCTACACGATCACTGAAGACAAATGTATGCATAAGCAAAGGTGGTGAAGAAAGCTGATGGTGCCCAGCTATCAAAAGATGTAGCGTCTGGGATCTTAAAGGCTTGAACATAAACAAGCAGCCTTCTAGCTCAGAAGCAACAAAGTCCACATGGAAGAAGCACATCAGTTTGTGGGATCACGAGGTATTGAAGGGATCCAGTGTCAGGCCTCAAGAACTAAAAAGCATAACATTACATGCTCACTTTCCTGATATGATTGCTGATGACAAATGTGTGCATAAACTAATGTGGTGAAGAAAGTGGATGGTGCCCAGCTATCAAAAGATATAGTGTCTGGGGTCTTATAGGCTTGAGTAAACAAGTGGCCATTCACCTCAGAAGCAACAAATCCCACATGAAAGAAGCACACCAGTCTGTGCGACCACGAGGTGTTGAAGAGATCCAGTGTCAGGCATCAAAGAACTAAAATTAAATCATTATTAATGAGGGGGAGTACAGATTGGGGAACCAAAGGCCATCAGCAGGTGAAATCATGTCCTCTTACAGAGGGGTTGCAAGGAGGAGATGAGCTAGTTAAGTTACAGTGTATTAACAATGATATATGCAATTTTCTTCTAGTTCTCAAATGCTTCTTCCCACCCATTATCATGATCCCAATTCTACCACACAAATCCAGCTAGATCAGGGGATGTACAGTGAAGTTGGAAACATGGGGAATTTAGGATAGATCATCTCTCAGGATTAGTAGTAGGAGTGGTAATACCAGGAGGTTGGAGGGATGGAAGAATAGAAAGGGGGAACCAATTTCAGGGATCTACATGTAACCTCCTGTCTGGGACACGAACAACAGGGAAGTGAGTGAAGGGACACATTGGACAGTGTACAGTATGAAAAAATAATAATTTGTAAATTACTAAAGGTTCATGGGGGAGGGGGGGAAGAAGGGAAATATAGGGAGCTGACACTGGGGGCCTGGATGGAGGGAGGAGGTATTGAGAGCAATGATGGCAATAAGTGTGCAAATGTGACCTGCATAAAATTGATGTATGTAAGGATCATGATGGGAGTTATATGAGCCCTCCCAAAAAATTATTCATTAAAAAAGGCGGGGAGGGGGTAGGAGGAGCCTATACCAAGGACTCATGTGGAAAATATTTTGAATGAATATGGCAATATGTGTACAAATATGCTTGTTACAAATGATGTATTAAATGTTATGAACTGTAAGAGCTCCCAATAAAATCACTGTGGAAAAAAAGTCAAGGGCGTGAGGGAAAAAAAAGTAAAGAGAAAGTACTTCAGTGGAAGTTCAATGCCCATCTGATGTCCTACTACAGACCCTATAAGTATATGCTCATTGATCTATTTCCCCATCGTCACATATAAATATATGCACCTATGTACATGCCTATATTTAAACCTCTATAAATGCCCTATACCCCCAGTTCTTCCTCTATTTCCTTTTCCTTTCCTCTTGTCCCACTATCATGTTCAGCCTCCATTTTGGGTTTCGGTATTTTCTCTGTTACATTACTCTGGGTCAATCCCTATCAGACTTTTCACACCCACCCTGTCACTGATTTTGAATCAATCATTGACCCTGGACTGGTCAACACCATGGCCTGCATACAATTGATGTATGTATGGATCGTGATGGGGGTTGTTTGAGCCACCAATAAAATGACTTATTTTTAAAAAGGGAGGGGGAAAGAGGAGCTTATACCAAGGACTCAAGTAGAAAATATTTGGGAATAAATATGGCAACATGTGTGCAAATATACTTGATACAAATGATATATTAAATGTTATAAGAGCTGTAACAGCCCCCAATAAAATCATTGGGGAAAAAAATAAAGGGAGTTTGAACCAGAGACTGCTTTCATTAGAAATCCCTTCTTTAATGACCTGATGTACATAATGTCCAGTATTTTAAAAGAAAATTTTTATCTCATAAAATTCACTTTAGCAAATATTTCTTAGAAATAGCTGTACATGGAGACACATATCTGATCAAAATGTCAAGAGAAAAAACCTGAAGAAAGAGTAACATTGCCTGTTATATAACTTGTTGTCTAAAAGACAAAAATAAAACAGTGGTTTAGAAGAAATACAACTATAACTGGTAATTATTCCTACAAAATAGGATTGCAAGGGAAAGATAAAATCAGAAAAACTCCTTAAATTCCATCAAAACACACACACACACACACACACACACACACACACACACACACTTAGACCAACTGATCTGGTTAACCCGGAAGAAAGAAGACCTTAAGAGCATGGCAGAAACTTTTAGGAAAAATCTAACTTATCTTCAACCTTTCTACATTTTCTCTACCTCACAATCAGATATAAACTTAGTATTTCTTGGCTGCTGACATTTTTCCAGGGTGAAAACAAAAGTACTTGAAGTAAAGAACTTTGTGTGATGGAAAGGTGAGAATCTGTTAAAGAAATGATGCTATTTCTTCTCAAAATGGGGAGTGAATCAGGAAAAATTATTCTGAGGAAAGAGGGAGCAACGTCTACCAGATCAAATATCAAGCATCCTTGAAGTGATCAAAGGAGTCCTGGTGGTATAGTGGTTACCAATTAGGCGACCATTCTCAAGGTTCGTAGTTCTAAACCATCAGCCTGCTCCACTCTCAGACACTCAAAGGGAATAGTACACTCTGTCCTATAAGCTCTCTATAAGTCAGTATTGACTTGTTGGCACTAAATTTGACTTTTTGATTTTGCTATCAAAATTAGCTCTCCAAGGAGTTGGCATAGAACAGCAGGAATAACTCCTTGATATAAGAGGAGAGAAGTCTCTTGGCACCAAAATTCTGACTTTATACTAAAATCTCCAAGCCTCATGTGTGAGATAAGCACCAGAGCAGCCAGTCATGAAAGAAGTGACAGTTTAGAATAATAAAGGACTCATAGACAAATGACAGCCTCATGACAATGCGACAGTGTTCTAGGATCACAGCACAGCACGATGGTGGGATATTGTTTCTGTTGGGTGCCCTCTAGAAAATTCTGACTCACAGAGACTGTATCCAATAGAATGAAAGACTGCACTCTCCCACCATTTTCCCACTTGCCAAGTTTGAGCCTATTGTGACACACATTGTGTCAATCTATCAATTATAGAATCTTCCTTTTATAACTGATCCCCTAACTCCACTGAGATTCATGTCCTTCTCCAGGGTGTAATTCCCTTCTGGTAACTTGTCCAAAGTACCTGAAATAAAGTTTCCTCCGGTTCATTTTCAAGAACCATTTTGGTTGTAGTTTTCCAAGAAAATTTGTTTATTCTTTTGATGCCTCTGATATTCTTCACCAACACCGTATAATTTAAATGCATCAAGTCTTCAATATTCCCGATTGTCTAGCTTTCATGTTTATATGAAGTGATTGAAAATTCTTTGGCTTGGACTAGGTGCGTCTTAGTCCTTAGATGAGATCTTTGCTTGGGAACACTTTAAAGAGGTCCTTTGTGGAACATTGTCTCAATGAGATACATTGTTTGATTTCTTGACTGCTCCATCCCTGAGTTGATTGTGGGTCCAAATAAAGAAAAATCCTCAGCAGCCTCATAGTTTCCTACCTTATAATGATGTTGTGTACTACCTCAGTCTACGATTCAAGATGGGAAGACCCTATCAAGTTCTTTCTCCTATCGAGTAAGAATAGCATAACAAGAGGATAGCTTTTCAGAGAAACAGACCATTATTCACGAAACAAACAAAAAAGAAAGAGAAATCTTGCAATGGGAAACAAAGGGAGCTCTAAAAGAATGTAATGAGGAGTCCATCTGTAGTTTTCTAGGACCAGATTTTTACATGAGTTCACATAATAATAGGGAATTTACAAGCAAAGTTGCTAGATAACTTTCTGAGAATGGGAATGGGGTATTGCTGAATTAATCCTTTTAATAAGCTTATTAAAATGAAGTGCTTATGCAGTAAAGGTTGACTAGGCTTTGACCTTAGCACCATCACTGTCTCAGTCAGCACCAGGATCAATTGGAGCCAGCATAGGGGCTTTATCTCAACATAGCCACAGCTTGCTGTAGGCTCAGGACAGGGATAAAACCCTTGCAGCCTCACAATTAGGGATTAACTACATAGTAACTTTTGTTTTCCTCTCTTCTCTCTATCCCCCCACAGTTTCAGTGGGCTTAATTTTTTGGTGTTATTCTTCTTGGTCTCTTCTATTTTCCCTCACATGCCATCGCAGACTTCCAGACCACTCCCCTTTGCCGAGGGCATTTATACCTGCTCCACTCTTTTCAGCATAGCCCAAGCCTGGGGAAGTCTACCCACTTCACCAGGGGATATTCTGTCCAACTTCTTTCCATGGAATTCCTGACTGTGTGGCTAGGGGAGCTTCTATCTGTCCTCTGTGGTCCCACGTGACTGGTGGAACTTCCTCCTGCCTGCCTTAATGCCTCACATGACCTAAGGCAGCTCAACCAACAATCACCAACTTTCCATGGTACTGTAGGAACTTCTGTCCAACCTCTGCAGCGATCTACCTGATCTTCCGTCCAACAGTCACAGTGCTCTACACAAAAACAGGCAACCCATCAGCCTTCTGTGGCACTCCTCTTTCAGCGGACATTCCACACACCCTCTGCAATGTCCCGTGGGCTACCGTGGGCCACACCATCACAGTTCCTTGTGAGATCATGCAGTTCAACACCATCCTTGATCCTCAACAAACCCACGAGTGTCCCCTGATAGGACCATTCAACTTGCTCTCCAAATAGCAGAATACTGTTTGACTAGGGAAAGAGTGAAGCCATAGAAGAATAAAGTGGTAGGCCAATTCCATAGTGAAATTAGTTGCAGGCAGTTCAAAGAAGCATTCCTATGAGTCTCCCAGAGAGAATCAATGCTCTTCAGCTCCCTGGAAAATGGAACCTTGCAACTCTAAATGAATGCAATGCACATAGCAATCAGCTTCAACGACCTCAATGAAAAAACAGGAGAAACAAAATGCAATGGCAGAAGCTGTCCTGAACCTAAAAATGTACATAAAACAAGCAGACATTGGTCGGAAACACAAAGAAATTCCCAGAATGCTGCTTGGAGTCATACAGGGTATGAGGGAAACAATACAGAAAATCAATAAAATGAAAGAGGAGATAAAGTCCATGTACCAAAGGGAAATACAAGAGCTTAGACACAAGATAACAAACACCAAAAACAGACTCACAGACTTTTCAAATCGACTGGAGGAGACAGAAAGCTACACCAATGATGTAGAGAATAGCCAAGTAGACTTTAACAAATGCAAACGAAAATCTAATAAGATCAGAGTAGTTGAAGAAACCATAAGATTCTATGGAGAGAAAGAATATCAGAATAATTGGATGACCAGAGGAAAGCACAACAAAGAAGTCATCTGCAACAATAGTCAGAGAATTCTTGGAGGAAAGCTCCCACAGCTTAATGAATGAAAAGTTGACAACAATTCAAGAGGCTGAAATGAATCCAAAAAAGGAGTCACTGTGGTAAATGATAGTTAAACGATCCAACTTTGAGGAAAAGGAGAAAATTATGAGAATAGCTAGGGAAAAACAAGCAATCACCTATAAAGTTACCCAGATAAGAATAGGTTCAGACATGTCAGTGGACCCTATGAAGAAGAGAGTGGAGCAATATATTCCAAAAATTGAAGAACGATAACGCAAGCCCCCAAATACTCTTCCCCACCAAATTATCTATCAAGATAGATGGAGAAGTAAAAGTCTTTCCAGACAAGGGAAAACTCAAAGAATATGTTAGAAGAAATCCAGCCCAAAAAAAAGATCCTTGCTGACTCAGTATGGGCAGAAGAAGAGTACACATCAAGCATAAATAAGAGAGCATCACATACAAAAACCTAACCCAGAGGTCAAAAAAGAGCAAACAACCCCCAAGATAACATTGGCTTAAGGGTGGAAAGAAGTCAAGAATGATACATGCACACACACTCACACACACACACACGTACAACACACTGAAAAGAAAGGGAGGTAGAGAAACGCCCAACACAAAAGGTATAAGATGACATCATGGAGATAATAGCCATGAACATCAATGGACTGAACTCAGGCATTAAAAGACTAAGGTTAGCAGACTGGCTTAGAAAACACAATCCTTCAATCTACTGCCTACAGGAGACACATCTCAAGACTACAGACAAAAATGGGCTGAAAATCAAAGGCTGGAGAAAGGCATACCAAGCAAACAACAATTTTAAAAAAGCAGGAGAAGCAATTCTAATCCCATACAAAATTGACCTCAAAGTACAAACCACAAAAAAATATAAGGGGCACTCTGTAATGCTTAAGGGAACAGTAAACAAAGAATCAATAAGCATTTTAAGCATATCTTCCCTGAATGAGAGATCTACTGACTACATCAACCAAATGCTCCAAAGATGAAAAAAGAAATCACAGCCTCAACAATTATAATGGATGGCTTCAATACGCCACTCTCTGAGAAAGATAGATCACAGAGAAAGAAACTCAAAAAGGAGGCTAAAGATCTAAATGCTACAATTAGACAATTTGACTTGATATCTACAGAGCTTTTAATCCAAATGCAAAAGAATTCACATTCTTTGCAAACCCACATGGCACACCTTCGAAGATAGACCACATGTTGGGGAATAAGGCAAATCTACATAAATTTAATCACATTGATATCATACAGACCTCTCTCTCTCTCTCTCTGATCCATGTGTCATAGGGCTGGAAGTCAAAAAAAGGAAGATGAAGAAAGCAAGAGCAAATAATTGGAGGATAAACAATTCTCTATTGAAAAAGGAGTGTTTACTGGCCCAGATCAGAGCTGAAATTTAAAAATTTCTAGAAACCAATGAGAATAAAATCACAGCTCACCAAAACTTATGGGTCACAGCAAAGGCAGTTATCTGAGGAAGTTTCAAAGCAATACATGCACACCTGAAAAAGAAAGAGCACCTCATAACTGATATGCTGGCACAAAAATTACAACAACTAGAGCAGAGTAAGCACAATTAGTAGGACAATCCTACTAATAGCAAAAGAAAAGAAATAACGAAAATCAGGGCTGAGATTCAGGAAAGGGAAAAGAAGAAAACAGTGGAAAAAATTAATGCTGCTAAAAGTTGGTTCTTTGAAAGGATAAACAAAATTGACAAACTGCTGACAGACCTAACCAAAGAAAGGAGGAAACAAATTTCAATAGTGAAAATGAGGGATGAAAGAGGGGTCATTACAAATGACCCTAATGGAATCAAAAGTATAATTACACAGTACTATGAAATATTGCAATCCAATGAATTCAATATTGTAATCCAATGAAAGATAAGAACAAATTGTTGGAAAAACAGTCCCTCCCTAGACTATCCCGAGTGGACATCAAGAATCTTCACAGATCCATAGCAATAGAAGAAATAGACAAAGTTATCAAGGAATTACCAACAAAAAAAATACACTGGACCAGATGGCTTCACAGGAGAACTCTACCAAGCATTCAGGGAAGAACTGACAACAATCCTACAAAAACTCTTCCAAAAAACAAAACAAAAAAATGGTAAACTTCCAAACTCCTTCTATGAAGCTAATGTAACACTGATACTGAAACCAGACAACAATCCCACAAGAATCGAGAACGACAGACCAATCTACCAAATGAAAATTGATGCAAAAATCTTTAATAAAATCCTGACCAATAGAGTGCAAGAGTATATAAAACAAATAATTTACCTTGACCAAGTGGGGTTTATACCCAGGATACAGGGATGGTCCAACGTACGAAAGACCTTTAGTGTCATTCACCATGGTGACATGAAAAAAATTAAGAACCTCATGTTAGCATTGATAGATGTGGAAAAAGCAATCAACAACATCCAAAACCAATTCCTGTTTCAAACATTCGAGAATATAGGAATAGAAGGAAAATTCCTCAAGACAATGCAAGCAATACATTAAAAAACCAACAGCCAATGTGGTAGTTAATGGAGGAAAGATGAACACAATACCACTGAAAAAGGGGACCAGGTGAGGATGTCCCTTGTCTCCACTCTTACATAATATTATACTGTAGGTTTCAGCTAACAACTTAAGGCAAAGAAAAGACATCAAAAGTGTTCGCCTGGGGAAAGAAGACATGAAACAATCATTATTTGCAAATGATATGATTTTATGTATGGAAAATCCCAAAAGCTCCACAAAGGGAGTACTGGAAGCAATAGAGGATTATGGCAGAATGGTAGGATACAAGATCAAGAATCAGAAGTCTATTGAACTGCCATACACATGAATAAGACCACAGAAAAGGAGATAAAAAGGGGGACCCTTCAAAATTGCCAAGTACAAATTGAAATATCTGGGAATATACCTGACTAAAAGAACAAAAGATCTATATGAGGAAACTTACAGAACACTCTTACCAGAGTAATCTCAACAAATTGAATAATATCCCATGTTCGTGGATTGGAAGACCCAATATAGTAAAGATGTCAGTTCTACCCAAGGCACTACATAAATTTAATGCAATTGCAATACAATAACCATCATCTTTCTTCAAAGAAATGGAAAAGATGATTTGATTACCAGCTTCATATGGAGAGGGAAGAAGTACAGAACTAGCAGAGAATTCCTCAAGAAGAAGGACACAGTGGGAGGGTTTGCTTTACCTGACTTTAGCATGTACTATGCAACCACAGTGGTCAAAACAGTATGGTATTGGCATAAACAGTATGGTACTGGCATAATGTTAGATTCTCAGACCAAAGGAAAAGAACTGAAAACCCAGAAATAAAATAACGGCATACAGAAAACTGATCTTTGATAAGGGTCCCCAAAATATCAAATGGGAAATAGATGCCCTCTTCAACAAGTGGTGCTGGAAAAAGTGGATATCTACCTGTAGAAAAATGAAGCACTTACCTCACTCCATGCACAGAAATAAACCCAAGGTGGATCATATACATCAAAGTAAAACCCCAAACTATTAGAGCCATTATTGAGGGAATTGGGACCAACTTGAGAACTTTGGCACAGGGATTACCTAGGCTATCAGAAATAGGGAAAGACATAAACACAGAGGTGGCACAAATTGACAAGTGGAAAATACTGAAGATAAAACACCTGTGTGTTTCAAAAGACTTCACTAAGAGAGTAATAAGAAAGCCCACACGCTGAGAAAACATCTTTAGCATTAACAAATCAGATAAACGCCTTATTACTAAAACCTACAATACCCTGATTGCTTCCCAAAAGAACAAAACTGCCCACTGAGGATGTAGGCAATGGACCTGAGTAGAAATCTGAATGGCCAATAAACATATGAGAAAATGTTCCCAGTCTTTAGCTATAAGAGAAATGCAAATTAAAACAACAACTAGATACCAACTAACACCCTCAAAGATAGCCCAATTAAAAAATTCAGAAAGCAACAAATGTTGGAGGGGCTGTGGGAAGACAAGAACTCTCATCCACTGCTGGTGGACCTCTAGTTATGTACAGCCACAATGGAAATTGATTTGGTGAAATTGAGCTACCATATGACCCAGCAATCCCCCTACTGGGCAGAAGAGGCAAGAAACAAATCATAGATATACATCTGTGCTCCAATGTTCGTCGTGACACAATTCACAATTGCAAGGAGTTGGAAACAACGCACCTTTCCATCAACTGATGAATGGATTAAGAAGCTGTGATACATACATACAATGGAGTAGCACACATGGCTGAAATGCAGTGATGAACTCATAAAGCATATCACCACATGGGAAGAACTGGAGGAAATTATACTAAGTGAAGCAAAGCAAGCACAAAAGGA
>PVJH01034117.1:0-20901 GCA_004026705.1 Nesogale talazaci | reverse complement strand
GTGTATCCTGGCCCACCGAGCCTTGAGGACGATATTCCCACTCAGAACAGCCAATCCACAGAGAGGACCCTATGGCCGGCCCCACTATGAAACATGGCGTCTTTTGTTGACCCAAGGCCCTTTGGGGACAACAATGGAGAAACGGGGTTGGGGTTATGCCCTGTCAGACCCAACCACACCATGGCAAAAAACTGAGTGTCCACAGAGCATGGATTTCCCGAAGAAGTGCCAAGGATATGCTTTGGGGCCAGGGTGTGGCACTCCATCAGACTCAATTGGGGGAACACTCCTGGAGGTCAACAAACAGACCTTGAACTATTTATAAGTTTTTACTTTAATATTTTTAACTTATTTATAGATATTTCTTTTGGACATTGGCTTTTGTGGTTGTTATCATTGTTTTATTTTCTTTGGTCACTTCATCTTGAATTTTAGGTACATATTGTTATCTCTGCAGGTCTGTCTAGATAAGATAGGCTGGATGAACAGTCTGCAGGAGAAAACAACGGGACTGATGGTTTTGGGCGCGACATGGAAGATAGGGAGGAGGGAGAAGGAATGTGATGCTGATCAACTCAGGGATAAGGGAAAAAAAGTGATTCAAAATCAGTGACAAGATGGGTGTGAGGGGTCCAATAGAGATTGATCAAGAGTAATGTAACAGAGAGAAAACACTGAAACCCAAATGAAGGCTGAGCATGATGATGGGACAAGAGGAAGGTAAAATGAAAGAGAGGAAAGAACTGGGGGGTAAAGGGCATTTCTAGAGGTCTAAATACAGACATGTACATAGGTGAATATATATATACATATACATATATGATTGGGAAATAGGTCTACATGCATATACTTATAGGCTTAGTATTAAGACAGCAGGTCTAATACTCCAATCAAGTACTTCCTCCATGCAAGAACACTTTGTTCTATTAAGCTGACATTCCATGATGCTCACCTTCTGGGCATGATCACTGAAGACAAATGTGTGTATAAGAAAGTTGTGGCGAAGAAAGCAAAAGTGGTGAAGAAAGCTGATAGTGCCCAGTTATCCAAAGATGTAGCATCTGGGGTCTTAAAGGCTTGAGGGTAAACAAGCGGCCACCTAGCTCAGAAGCAGCAAAGCCCACATGGAAGAAGCACCAGTCTGTGTGCGAGATATCAAAGGGATCAAGGACCAGGCATCAAAGAACTAAAAATTATATCGTTATAAATGAGAGGGAGTACAGATTGGGGACCCAAAGCCCATCAATAGGTGAAGGGACATCCCCTTACAGAGGGGTCACAGGGAGAAGATAAGCCAGTCAAGGTACAGTCAACCATGAAATATGCAACTTACCTCTAGTTCTTAAATGATTCTTTTCACCTGCTATCATGATCCCAATTCTACCTTACAAATCCAGCTAGACCAGGGGATGTACACTGAAGCAGGAAACATGGGGAATTCAGGACATCCTTTCAGTACCAGTGGTGAGAGTGGTGATAAGGAGATGGTGGAGGGAAGGTGGAGTAGAAAGGGAGAACCAATTGCAGGGATCCTCCCTGGGATATGGACAACAGGGAAGTAGGTGAAGGTATACATCAGACACTTCACGATATGACAAAATAATGATGATTTGTAAATTATTAAGGATTTATGGGGAAGGGGAGTGGGGTGGGAGGGGAAATACAGGGAGCTGATACCGGGGGTATAAGTAGAAGGAGAATGTTTTGAGAATGATGATGGCAACAAATGTGCAAATTTGAACTACATACAATTGATGCATGTATGGATCATGATAAGTGTTGTATGAGCCCCCAATAGAATGATTTAATTAAAAAAAAAAAAGACTCCTCGACCAGTGAAAACCCCACTGGTACCAGAAGAACGTCATCTGGTTTTGTGTTTGTTTTTTTTTTTTTTTGATTTTTGGGCATCACTGCTCTCCAGTGGTGGGAGTAGGAGGCCCAGCCCCACTGCTGGAATTGAACCTCCGTCCCAGTGGGCCGCAGTCCCGCGCACAACCACCACGCCACCGGGGCTCAGCCCCTGGTTTTGTGAAAGACGAAATGAAAGGCGAAACCCTCAAGTTGGAGAGCAGTCAAAATTGGACTGGGGAAAGGATAGCCTTTTGTACCATTAATGACCTTGATGGAATAAAGCAGTGGGGACATTCATTTGCCTATGGGGCACAACTCAAAATGAGAAGAAACAGCTGTGAACATCCACCATAATCAGAATATGGTATGAAATCTAAATCTACGGAAACTGGAAATAATCAAAAATGAAATGGAACACATAAAGATTAATATCACAAACTTAAGTGAGCTGAGCGGCTGGTCCTTGCCATTTCAAATCAAAGACTGCCAGGAATGAAATAGTGAAAAGAAGTTATGTCACATTCATTGCCAAGGACATTTCGAGATGTGTCCTGAAGTACAATGCTGTCCATGATACGATAAGATCCATGCCTGGAAGGATGGCCAGTTAGTATGACTATTACTCAAATTTTACTAACCGGCCATGCCAAAGATGAGGAAATGGAAGCTTTTTTTCTTTATTAACTTCTGCAGGCTGACATTGATTAAAATGCAATAAGATGCGATGAAAATTAGCCTGGATTGGCATGCCAAAGTTGCAAACAGCAAAGTCTCTGTGGATCGAGACTACAGCCTGGGTGATATCAACGTGGCTGGAGATCCCACGATAGAATTTCGTAAGACCAATCACTTTTCATGGCAAATACCATTTTTGGCAAAAACATAAACAGCAGCTATACACATGGACCACAGGAGCATCAGTCAGAACAAGGTTGATTGTGAAACCACCCATCACTCACATGCAAGTTCAAAGAGAAGCTGAAGAAAATGAAAACAAATCCATAAGAACTCAAGGATGACTTCGAGTCTCTCCCACCTGAAAGTAAGGTTCATTTTGAGGAGTGGTTTGACCCACTCCTCAATAATGACCAGACATGAGTTTCGTGATGACATTACGAACATTATGCATGAAAAAGTCAAAAAGTCCTTAAAACCACAGGAAAGTAGGAAAATGCTAAACAGATGTCAGAAAAGACTCTGAAATTTTCTCTAAAGTAAATGGAAGAAATGATGAAGTCAAAGAACTGATCAGAAGATCTGTAGGCAAGTGGACATCCCCTTATAAAGGGGTTTCAGGGAGGAGATGAGCCAGTCAGGGTGAAATGTAGCAACGATGAAACTTACAACTTTCTCCTAGTTCTTTAATCCTCCCCCCACCCCCCCGCCACACTCCACTATCATGATTCCAATTCTACCTTACAAATTTGGCTAGACCAGAGGATATAGACTGGTACAGAGAGGAACTGGAAACACAGGAAATGATGAACCTCTCAGAACGAGTGGTAAGAGCGGCGATACTGGGAGTGTGACAGGAAGGGTGGGTAGAAAGGGGGAACCGCTCACAATCGTCTACATATAATCCCCTCCTTGAGGGATGGAAAACAAAAAGGTGGCGAAGGGAGACGTTGGACAGTGTAAGACATGACAAAATAATAATAATTTATAAATTATCAAGGGTTCATAAGGGAGGGTTGGGGGCAGGGAGGAAGGGGGAAAATGAGGAGCTGATACCAAGGGCTCAAGCAGAAAGCAAATGTTTTGAGAGTGATGATGGTAACCAGTGTACAAACGTGCTTGATACAGTGGATGGATGTATGGATTGTGCTAAGAGTTGTACCAGGCTCTAGTAAAATGATTAGTAAATGATCTAGTAAATGATAAAGTTATTATGAAATCACTGCTTTAAAAAAAAGATTTCAAAGGACTCTCCTGAAGACCATGTCAAATATTATAATGAAATGCATACAGACTAGGAGTTAGAAAACGAAAAGGGAAGTTTGGTACTTCTCAAGCTGAAAGAACAGAAGAAAACATTCAAGCTTCAAGTTGCCATATTGAAGGAGTCTATAGGCAAAATATTGGACTTATGACCTTGGGTTGGGGTGTTTTTCCTCAATGTCCAGTTTCTCTTGCATATAAACCTCTCCCTTATATACATAGGCATATTTATGAATTTTGTTTCTCTAGTGTTCCCAGACGAACACATTGTCTGTTCCCAAGTATTTATATATAGTTTCACTAGGTAAGAATGTAAGACCCATTGTGTTAGACCCGGGTTGACTAGAGAAATAAATCCAGAGGCACTCAGATGTGTGTCAGAGACAGCTTTGTATCAAGAAGCATTTAAGCATCAATGTAATATCCCAGTCCAGATCAAGTCCTTGAGTTCAGTATTAGCCCATTAGCCTGATATTTGCCCATGAATTCCTCTTGAGACTTATGCAACACATACAACGATGCTGAATGCAGAAAGATCGCAGCCAGTGGGTAGAAACTCTGTGGATCTAGAGGCAGTAGAGGCATCTTAGCACTGACAGGGGTCTCCACATGGCTCCTCCAGTCCCAAGGCTTGACTGTAGCTCCATGTGCCTTGTCAACAGGGATATGCCTTGTCATAGGGAGTGAGTAGGTGTTCCGCCTCCAGCAAGCTATTTATCTCCTCACTGCCTCCCAATGAGATCATCAAGCTGTGACCTGATTGACAGGCTAACTTCCTCTCCATCATTATTTTTTTTTCCCAATTTTTTTATTGTGAATCGGGTCAATGTTTCCAGAGCAGAGCCTCAGTTTTCCATTCAGCTCTTCGTGCCCATTTTGGTTCATCTCACTTATGGCCCTCCCCACAGTGTAACGCTGTGCCCTTCACTCTTAGTAATCTCAAATTGACAACAGCTTATACAGCTACCACATTCATTAAGAGTAAGAATGGACTCAGTGGCAATGGTTTGGTTGGAGGCCACTTTATTGATTTCTCATAGCTGAGAGAAATCCCAGCGACTATAACATCTCAACGCATGTCTGCGTCTTGAGAAAGATCTTTCAAAGTTGAGTGCTGCAATTATGCCACCTCTTTTACCCGGCCATCTGGCGCTCCCACGGATTGGGTCATCCATCCAGGCCTGGAAGTGCCATTTAGGGCCAAGGGTAGGTTGGATGATATTGCACGCATTAAAGCAACATGCCAGGCTGAACCCTGGTGGCGCAGTGGTTGAATGGGGGACTTCAACTCACAGGGTTGGCAGTTCAAATCCAGCAGCAGCTCTCCAGGAGCAAGGCTGGGCTTCCTACTCCCACCAGGGCAGTGATGCAAAAAAAAAAAAAAAAAAAAAAGCAACATGCCAAAGACCCAAGAGATAGATTAAGGAGGATCCCCAGCTGCACAAGGAGGAAAGGGAAAAAATAAGGATGTTCCAGTCTAACAACTCAGTGTTAGAAGTGAAGATGAAGTGCTATCTCTTTATATAGGGTTTGTGTGCCACCTCCAGCCCCCCACAGGCTGATTTGCTGATTCTGGCACTCATTCTCCTTTTCCTGTTTCCTCACTTCCTGCTTCTGCAGTACTTAATGGAATCTTCCAAGAAAAGTCTTGGAATGGCGGGTCTTTCTTAGGGCTGAACCTTGGGGCCAATTGGGAAAGCAATTCCCTCTAGCTCCCTCTCATCTTTTATTCCCCCACTGCCCACCTCCCCTACTCTATAAGCCTCGTCTTATGGCACTTAGTTCAAAGGTACAAAATAATCACCAGGAGATACAAAGCCAACAAGCACCTCACTGCTGGAGCCTTGATTCCAATTCCTAGCATCCCTATAGGGCAGGGTAGAACTGCCTCTAGAAACCCTGGACTGTAAACCTTTACAGAGGAGAACACCTCATCTTTCTCACAGGCGGTCTCAAACTGCTGACGTTGTAGTTCGCAGCCCAGAGGTGCCTGCCCACTGCGCCACCAGGGCTCTGACCAGGAGGTCTAGTTTGCCAGTGTTGACATATGAGCCTCAGAGAAAGGAAGGAAGATAGAAGGGTGGCAGGCAAAGGGCAAAGACAGCGAGAGGAAAGGAGACAGACGGCAGACAGGACACTGAGGCAGTGAAGAAGGACCAGCCAATTCTTAAGGGCAGAAGCAACAGTTGGATTTCCGGACTGCCTCGGGGCGAAATGCCAGGCATGTCACTGACGGCTTCACTTGCTCAATAGACTGAATTTTGTCTAAAAAAGAAAAGGAGTGCTCACCATTGACCCACTATGCAGAAGAGCAAACACCATACAGCTTCTTTTAAAAATCTGCATGTGTTTATTTGGGGTGGATCCCTTGAGGTGGGCTACTCAAGGGCAAAGCATCTTTTCAAGGAAAGCGTTTGTTTCTCTGGCCCGGGAAAAATCCCAGAGACAGATCTCCAGGTCCGTGGGTCAATCTTCTTTGGGCCCCAGACACAGCTTGCGCAGGAAATGGTGGATTTCCTCTTCAGTCGGAATCGCTCCCGGAGCAGAGACGGTTTGGGGGAGGGGAGGCAGCTGTCTTGACCACTGGAACTGGGCCTTTCCTTTAGGAGAGACCTCCCAAAGCGGAGGTCTCGGGAGGGGGCACGGCATGCTACTGTTGGGAACAAACACCAAGCAGGGTGCCCTGGGGGGAGGGCACCACCCCCCCTCCAGCCTCGGAGACGCTGTTTCCCACAATGCCTGGTGGTGTTTCATAAGACCTTCATAAGAGTTCCAAGAAAGGAAGGCTTTCTTGGCCAAGTACATTTGGGGAGGCGCTGCCTTCAAGTTCAACAAGCCTCTTCATTGCAGGGATGCTCGCGGAGGCTCATGGTCCCACCCATAGTCACTAGATGGCAACCCTATTTTTCAGTCTTTCTTTTTCCGTGGAGTGGCAAAGACGTTCCCCAGCGAGGGAAAGGCTCCCAGGAAACATCTGTTGCCAGGATCCGCATCCCGCCGCCATGAGGCAACTTGTCTTTTAAGTTCAGGAAGCCTGGCTGTACTGGGGCAAAGCGCTCAGCTGCTGACCCCCAGGCTGGAGGTCTGGACCCCGAGCAGCGGCGCTCTGATCCTGAAAAGATGACGTCTGGGGGACCCTGCTGAGGACGATTTTGTCCTGCCACTCTAAGCCAGAAACCACGCCGTGGCAACAGGTTTTGTTTGGGATCTGTTTTAAATCAGATTCTTCGGGGTGGCAGTAAGGAGGGCTGGTCAGCTCAGCTCCGGGGGTGCAACAACCGAGTGAAGTCCTGGGTCACCCTCACGCCCAGCTTACATTAGAGCCCCTTGTTGCAGCGACGTGGTCAGTCACCTCCAAGACGTCTCACCGACCCTCCCTTTGCAGAGCGTGAAGGCTTCTCCAGGGACGGGTCCCGCCTGGTACCCTGTCCAAGGTACCTGACATGAAGGATCAAAGGCAATGGTTTTCAACCTCTGGGTCGCGACCCCGAAGGTGGAATGACGCTTTGACAGGGGTTGCCAGATCCATAATAGTAGCAAAATGACAGTTATGAAATGGCAACGAAAATAATTTTATGGTGGGGGTGGGGTGTCTCCACAACAGGAACTGTATGAAAGGTTCATGGCATGAGAAGGTGGGTAACCACTGATCCAAGGAACATTTTGGTTGTACTTCTTCTAAGACATTCATTCTTTTGGCGATCCCTGGTCTATCCAATAGTCTTCCTAAACATCATTATCCAAAGGCATAAAACCTTCATTTTCATCATTCATTGTCCAGTTTGCCCATGCATTCTGTGGCGCCTGGATACGTCTTGGTTTGGGTCTTAAAAGTGACTTCTTTGCTTTCAAACGTTCTGTTTGATTTGATTTCTCGACGACATCTCCAAGGTTGCTGATGATTTCAGATCCGAGGACAACGAAATGTGTGGCTTCGTTGTTTTTCTACCTTTATTCTGAAGCTGCCGATTGGCCCGTTGGTGGGGCGTTTGATTTCTTTGGCCCCCATGATGCGATCCCTCCGGAGGGTTGTCAGTCTTTGAGCTTCATCAGTAAGTACTTCGAGTCCTCTTGTCTTTCAATTGCTGGGCTGTTTCATCTGCATGTCACGGTTCTTGGTGCATCTAACTTTGATCCTGATGCTGCTGCCTTCTTCGTGGAGTCCGGCGTACAGATTGAATGAGTATGGTGAAAAGTGCATCCTAAGACATATCCTTCCTGATGCTAGGCTATGCAGATCTCCTCGCTCTGTCCCGGTGGCTTTCTGGTGGTCTGTGTAAAAGTACTTCATGAGTCCAATTAAGTGCTCTGCAGTTCTCTTTCCTCTGAATATTATTATCTAGAGTTTGATATGGGCCCCAGAGTCGAATGCCTTTGCATTGTCAAGAAACACGGGTTAAAATCTTTCTCGTGTTCTCTGCCTTCAGCTGAGATCCATTTGATGTCAGCAATGATCTTTCTCCATCTAGAGCCTCTCAGAATCTGATTTGAATATTTGGTAGCGCTCATATTTTCTTAAAAGTATCTTCAATAAAAAAACCCTCCAAAACGTTCTTGCCTGTGCTATTAAGCAGATAGTTTGATAAGTTCTACACTCTGTTTGCTTGCCTTTCTTTGGAATGGGCACAAATATGGATCTCTGCCAGTCACTTGGCCTGGTAACTGCCTTCCAAACTAGTTGGCATAGCCCAGTGAGCACTCGCGGGGCTGCACCTGCTCCTTGAAGTGTCGCCACTGGTTTCTGCCAATTCCCGGAGCATGGCTCCTCTTGCCTGCAGTGCCACTGGACTTACTCCTTCCTTCCGTCTGGAGCTGGATCTTGTGCTGCCTCCTGAAATCAGTTTGTGTTTGTGTGTATATATATGTGTGTGTGTGTGTGTGTGTGTGTTTGTATTCTGCATTTGCCCATGATGCTAGGTGCCACTGGGTCAGTGCCGATACACAGTGACCCTGTGCACAGAACGAAACACGACGTGACCTTGCACTGTCCTCCCAATCACTCTCACATTGAATCGGTGGTGGTGGCCGCAGCGCTGGTCTCTCTCCTTTACCAAACACGCTGTCCTTTTCCAGGAACTCTCTCCTGAAAACAGGTCCCGAGCACGTGAGGTGTCCTTGGAGCCACACTAGAAGTCCAACCAGCCTTCTAGGGACACTTCTTACACAGCAGATTTGTACCTGCTGCAGGTCACCCTCTGTACTTTCATTATTCTTTGCTGACATCATCATTTCAGATGCACCCATTCTTCCATGGCCTTTATTCCTGGTCCCGCTTCCACCTGCTGGATGCAGTTGAAAATTCCAGAGCTGGGAGTTGATGCATCTTCCTTTTCAGAGGGACACCGGCACTTGCCCTTGGCATTTTGAAGCTGGCTAGTCCAGTGGTAACTGGGTTTCCTTAGAGGCATACAGATAGCCTTTCACTGTCATTGTATTTCGGGGGGGAGAGGAGGAACTTGAAAAAGTTTTCTTCCACCATGAATGCCTTAGATGATGATATGATCCCAAATGGAAAATACCGGTCAATTTTTAGCTCACGAATGCTCAGGAGAACGATCCGTCTGTTTCTGTTCCGTTTCATGCTAAAAGACCTCCGATTGTCCAAGATGCATATTTGTGTATGTTCCGTGTTTGCAGCTGTCTGTGCGGATTGTGAATCATGCCATGTCAGCAGCTGAACGTACGGCAGACGTTACTCCGTTCTGGTCCCGAAGGTCCACTGCTCCTCCTCGAGGAGATGTCGTGTGCCTTCCCACCCGAGGGACAAGGTTCTCTTGCTATAGAGGTTTACTGGTCAGCTTTGTGTGAGCAGCAGTCCTTCTTCCTCGCCTGGAAGCCCTGCTGGAACCTGCCTGCCTCGGGTGACCCCATCCTTTTTTGAAACACCATTGGCATCACCTCCAGCCCAGCATCCGCGCATAATCCGCCATCAGAGACAGACTGGCAGACCAGCGGTGGTAACCAAGGCCAGAGAGAATTCATTTCACATCTGAAAACTCCTATTAAAAGTCATGGTCCTCCCCAGAAGGAATGTGGTCATGGAGCCAAGCGTATCTGTTTGAAAGAGAGGAAAAAGCTTACTCAAAAATGGTGGTGTTGACACAGACGCAGGAAATTATTGGCAAAACTGCAGCTGTATTTTCTAAAGCCTCTTGAGTTGCCCAGTGTATTTATATGGAAAGCAGCCTTGCTTCCCCCTCTTTGTTTGCTTTGAGACAAAACCTTGGATAATTTTGTTGTTGGGTGAGAAAGGGATTTAGAAATAATTGTTCTTTTTTAACAAAGAAATTGCTTTTCTTTCCCCCCCACCCCCCACCCACCCCAGCTGGGATTATCCATGATTAAGATCTCCATTCTTTCTAATATCCCTAAAACAGGACACATGCTGACAGCCTGCAAACTGAGCCATGCCACCTGGAACTTTCTGTTGGGCCCTCAGACCAATGTCATCAACTACCCCTGAACAATCACCCCAGAGTGTCGTGTAGGCACCACAGATTCATTCGCGGTCTATTCAGACTCATTTTCTTTTTTGTGCCTATGTCCTTCATCGCAATGCATGCCCTCCCTGCCCATGTACCAAACAGGGTCAAATCCTGGAATCTTAAGCTGTCCCCTTTCTCTGCCACCAGTTGTCTATTCCACTTCACAATCACTCAGAAACTGTCTTCTCTCTCCATTTGTCTCTGCCTTAGTCTGGGTCTCTTCAGCCTTTCCTTGGTCCATTGTACTCAGCTTCTTGGCCAACTCCCTGGCTCCTCAGCACACATGTTCAAAACCAGCCCCTCCACATTAACTGCGAGGACAGTCATCTGAAAACAACTCTGATCAAGCAACTCCCTTGCTTAAAACTCTTCATAAGAGCCCCACTGCTGGTGGATTACAATTCAGATGCTTTAGCATGTCATCTCCTCTGGTCCTCACCTCATCCTGGCTCAATTTATACGGGTTTCTGGATAATTCCTAAAACTCTTCCCCTTTTCCTAAATTGCTCTCCATTCCCCACCCTCACCCTCCTGTCCCAAGAGGTTTCCTTTTTTTCAAACACCTCCTTTCTCTCTTCGTCTGAAAAGCTTCTTCTCCACATCTAAGGCCACCTCTTCTTTTGGGAATGCTCCCTAAACTCCCCAAGTAAAGCTGGTCATGTCCACCTGTGTGTGACCACTGTCCCTCCATCACAGGCCTTGATTTTTCCCTGGGCGGATAGAATGGTGAGAAGTCACAGGCGCTTACTGTTTCGAGGGTTGATTGGTATGTGGCAAACACACCCAGAAACAGCCTGACATATTGTTGTTGGTGGTGGGGGTGGTCTCATTAGTGGCTGTCCAGTTGCCTCTGACTCTTGGCAGCGGGAATGAGACCTTTGTGGTCCGTAGGATTTTTGCTTGATTTTGAGAAGTAGATAGCGAAAGACTTTCTCCATCTCCCTGGAAGCTCTGCTTAGTAAATATTTGTCAATGAGCAAGTTGCTAAGACCTGAGGGCATTTTACTTCCCATTTACAAAGTGGATGAAGAGAGTGCCTAGCTTAGATGCTGCCGATGGAGGAGGGGAACTTAGGGGAATGCCAGGGACAGAGTCAGCCTGTCTTTGCCATCCTGACTTTTTTCAGCGGGCAGATGGCAGTGAGCTGCCTGCTCCATTGGGACCCTCGTGGGCACAAGTATTCGGATGCCCAGAACTCCAGCCTCACAGCCCTGGAACCAGATGTCACCCAGCTGGCATCTCACCTCTTATAGCCAGTTGAGCATCTGAGACTCTTCAGTTATCTAATAGGCGTCAAATTTACTAGAACAAAACCTGCCACACAATAGACACCCTGCCAGTATGAGGGTTTTTCTGTTAATTTTACCCTCCCCCACCCCCACATATACACACACAGCTTCTTTTTTTTTTTTTTGAAAGAGCAAAAATACAAAACTGAATTTGTTTTCCTGATGATCTGTGCAGAGAATGTGGGCGACCATCTCCAAGGGGTGCAACCGACTCTCTGTGTCTGTGCCCCTCTTTCTATCTCAGGGGAACTCCTTCCATCTTTACTCTCCCATTTTCTCTCGTATGCACAAACTCTCCTGCTTCGCTGGCTCCTGCATCTTTACCTGAAGAAAACACAAGGTTCTTTTATCCCAAAGAAATGCTTCTTGATCCCCGGTGGCCTACACGTTGGTCTCTGTCTGTGACCTCTGCCTCTCTCCCCTCGTCCATCTGGCTTCTACCCCAGCCATTCCATGTCCATGGCTCTTGCCAAGATCCACTCTGACCTCCTCGTGGCCAAATTCAATGGCCAGGGTCTTCTGCTCACGTGGGAGCACAAACTTCTATCCATTGCAGAGCCATCCCTCTGCCCTGGTCCTCGTCCTCCCCGCTGTCACTGTCTCCTCACTTCCTCCCTTCTTTTTCTACCTAAAGATTCACCCCACAGCTTTATCCAGCTGTGAAACCCAACTCAATGTTCAGTTCTTCCAAGAAACTGCAAATGATCTTGACGCTTCTAAGACTCCGTGTCAAAAAAAAAAAATAGACTCCATTCTTCCGCTGCAAAACGGATGTCATCAGCCATCCTTCAGCATGAGCTTATCGTCAGGGGTTTGCCATCATGCCTGTGACATTTACACAGGTTCTACGTGCATACTGATGATGACAGTACTCTCTTCAGTTGCAATTAATATCTCCCTGTGTATCATATTTATGAACTGGGTATTTCTGTCTGGTCTAGAGATCCTGAAGTGGTTGTGGAGGTGGGGAGGGCTGACATTATTCATCTCTGCTTTCCCTTTAGACCCTGACATATTTGCTCTACTTTACATGGCTTTCAGGATCCCTGGTGGTGATGTGAGCTACACAGTGAATGGCTGTGTCACAAAGTCGGTGGTTTAAACCCACCACCGCTCCTCAGGAGAAAGTTGAAGTTGTCCATTTCCGTCAAGAGTACAGTCTCAGAAACCAACTCCGTCCTAGCAGATCCCGAGGAGGCAGAGTGGACCTGATGACTGTGAGGTCGGGAAGACGTCAATTCCAGTAACCATGGTGGTGTAGTGGTAGAAATCTCATCTTCAAGGTGGGGGACCAGGTTGGATTCCTGGCCAGCACACCTCTTCCCCTGCCTCTCATTGCCTACCCGCGGAGATTTCTGTGTTTCAGTAATGCTGTCCATGTTTCAGCAGCAACTTTTAGAGGAACCTGCTCCAGGAAGCAAGGCCTGGCTATCTGCTTCCAAAAAGCCATCAACCCAAAACTCTACAGACCACCACGACCCACATCCATGGTGCATGGGCGTGGCCCTGAACTGCAGGCCCATTCATCATGGCGAGCCACAACCCCGTTTGTCGCTCTCCCGTACCAACAGGACTTCTTCATTATTTAGTACAATTCAGTCTGTTAAACTTTGTTCCATAAATCCATAGTGAGTGGTGGACTATCTGTCATTGTTTCAGATGCACGCACGCACATGCGCACGACTGAGGCACCGTGCTAATCCTAAATTGGGCTAGCATGACAGTGCGTAGGGGTTTTCCACCCACCGAGTGATGTCAAGGTTTCAACACTCCGGCTGGTCTGGTGACTCTGAGCTGGCTTACGGCTTCCTCGGTTGATAGCCAGAGCTGCCTAGTGAGACATTATTTTGGCTTGGCCTCAAAGATTACTGTGTTTTACTCAGACCAGTAAAATCACAGAGGGGAGCTCTCAGTCCTGACACCTCATTTCTTTAAAACAGGGGACTGATTCTATCGGGTGGTCTTTGACAGTGCCAAGGATGCCTGGAGGACTTCTACTTGAAACCCCTTTCCTATACTCCGCACTGGGTGACCTCCACGTTCCACCCGGCCTGGGAACTGTGTGATGGGAAGAGGCACCTCCGAGCTGGAGCTAGCTCCAGCGGCAGCCTTCCTGCTGCCCTGTGAGGCTCGTTCATGTTAATCAGTAAACTGGTTGCTAGGACAATATTTGAGAGGTGAATTCTAGTGGATTAAGGTGGAGAGGGGTGGGGGACAGAAGAAAGTGTTCTTTGAGAAGAACAGTAGATAGAAGGAAACAGAAAATGAGCCTGGCTCAAATCCCACCTTCTCTTGGAAGCCTTTTATGATCACCCAGAGGCTCGCCGTTGGTAGGGCACGTTCTCCTTCGTAAGCTCGGATGATCTTAGACCGTGACAAAACTCTGACCACCGTGTCTCACACGCTCGTTCTCTCTCTTTTTAAAGTGTGTTTGTTTTATAGGCCCCTGAGGAGAATTTAAGCAACTTGAGACTAGGGACAGTGTCTGACACATTTTGGGGAAACACCCCCATTCCTCCATAATACCTGGTTCCATGTTGCAGAGAAAGCATGTGTTTCATAAGACCTTAATTGATTGATGGCCTGAAAAAGAAGGCTTCCAAGGACTGGGGTTTAAAGTAATACCATATATACTCGTGTATAAGCTAAGCTTTTCAGCACTTTGGGGAAAAAATCATTTTTGGGGGGTCTCATACAGCTCATCCCAATCCATTCATTCATCCATTGTTTCAGCACACTTTTAATGAAGTTTTTGTCGTAAAATTGGGTGCCTCGGCAGATATTCGGGTCAGCTTATACTTGCGTATATACGGTACTCTGTGCTGCGGAAAGGACTATTTGGGGCTCTCCCTCCTCAGTAAAAATCATCCCTGCCCCCACCCCCACCCCACCATTCTTCTGGCCTTAGATGGTTGTCATGACTTCATGCTTAACGTAGCTGTCCTGCATGACATGGGCCTGTTTGCAAGGTTGACTACCGGGCTTTTCTTCTAGTCCATCTTAGCTAGAAAGCTCCACTCAAACCTGACCAACTTCATCGAAACATGTAAGCCTCCGCCGCCTCTTGGCGGGTGTCTGTGCCTAAGGTGCATCGAGCCTGGTGTGGAAGATGAGCATTCTACCATGCCACTCACAGTGCCTCATGGATCTCTTGGAATCCAAGGGGGATGGAATCTAAGGCATTCTGGGGAAGGATCTGTGTGGCTACAGCATCCCAGAAGAGAAAGTAAGGCTGTGAAGCCCATTTGACTTGGGGTGGCACACTCAAAGATGTCGACTCAAAGATGTCGCTCAAGTTTTTATCTGCTTTATTTTTCAGTAGCAAAGTCATTAAGGATTTAGCATTAGAATAGCTTCCGAATCAACTTAGGGCCTCACATCCTTACATTCACCAAATCTGAGAGGGACGGGGACCTAAGGTCAAGCCAGTTGCTGCAAGTCCATTCCCACTCATGGCAGCCTGATTGTGTCAGAACTGAACTGTGTCCCTAAGACATGCAGCGGTTGATTTTTTCATAGGTAGATCGTCCATGTTGGACTTGAACTGTCCATCTTTCAGAGAGCAGCTGGGAACATTAGCCCTTTGTACTTCTCAGGGACTCAGACTCCCAGTTTAGGCGTCTCAAAATTGAGAGGCCCCAGCTACCTCGAGGCTTTTGAAGAAAGGTGTGTGTGTGTGTGTGTGTGCGTGTGTGTGTGTGTGTGTGTTTTCTGTTTCTAGCAGTGAATCTGGGGAAAGACCTGGGAAAGGTTTTCTCCCTCCAAAAAGTAGAAAATTCTTTCACAGCACAGAGAAAGCTGTGAGGGAACTTGACTGAAATACAACCACAGAGGGACACTCAACCACATCCCACTCCTTTTGCAAGAAGGATCTTCAGCAGGCTTCCAGAGAAAGCAGCCTGATGTCCAATTCCAAACAAGGAGAGATCCATGTGCAGTTGCCATTTCAATGGTGTCTGGATAAAGAAACAAACTAATTCATAAACATGCAGATGTAACTAAGAAAGAGGTTTATATACAAGAGGAAGTGAACATTGAGAAAACATTCCAGCCCAGATCAAGCCCACAAGTCTGATATTGGCCCATATGTCTGACAGCAATCCACAAAGTCCTCTTCAAGGAAACATACACAATGATGCTGAAGGCAGGAAGATCACAGACCAGTGGGTAGAAATTCCTTGGATCCAGTGGTGGTGTAAACATCTCAGCTCAGGCAGGGGTCTCCACATGGCGGCTCTAGCACTCAGGGCTACATCAGGGGAGGTCCATGTGGCTTCTCCTCAGGGATGGCTCATAGGAAGTCAGCCTTGTCAGTCGCGAGTCTCCAAGGGAAAGATAGTGCTTTGTGCCTCCAAGCAGGAATTACTAGATTTCCCAAAATTCTCAGGAAAAGGCTATGTATGGCCACACAAAGGTCTCATGGGCTATCTCCAGATTGACAGACTCGACTCCACCCCAACCTTTTAATCCTCAAACTGACACCAGATTAGGTGACTGCCACAAATGGGAAGTGGTTACTTCCCACCCTACCACCCTTTCCATTTACTGGGTGATACAGGACACTTGTGCTCCCTTGGAGCCCGGGGACTGGGCCATTATGGGCCACACCTGAAGTCAGCAAGCCACGAAGGACACGATGTGGTTGAAGCCACTCCATTAGGCAGTATTGTTTTGAGCAACATGAAAACACTTCTGAGCCTCCCCACTGGGACCAGCCTTCTTAATGTTGGCGAACAAACACTTCGTTTTTGTTCTCACCCTGTGGCTCGCAACTCCTTTGGGGATTGAACAACTCTTTCACAGGGACCAGCCAATTCATAACAGTAGCGAAATGACAGAGATGAACTAGCAATGAAAATAATGTTATGGTGTGTGTGTGGGGGGGGGGTCACCCCAACATGAGGAACTGTATGCAAGGGTCACGCCATCAGCAAGGTGGAGAGCCAGTGGTGTAAGATGTCATCCATTGGTCCCAATATGCAGCAGTCCTATGAACGACAGACAAAACCTGGCCCTCCCCGCCGTCATCCTCACACCCACTCCTGTGTTGGACCCGTGATGAAGCCTCTGTGCCAAGTCACCGTGTTGAGAAGACACCTTTTTGCACGGAGCCTTTATCTTATCGGGCACGAGGCCCTTCTCCAGGAACTTGTCCTTAACGTATGCCAAAGAGACATGAGCTGATGTTCCCCATCCTCCCCCCCCAAGGAGCATTCTGGCAGTGCTTTCAAGGCAGGTTTGTTTATTTTTCTGGCAGTCCCTGTTATAGTCGATATTCTTTGCCAACCCCCTAATCCAAAGGTCTTCATTCTTCTCCAGTCCAGCTTTCATGTGGCTTCCTGGCAATCCAAATGGCCGTGGCTTCGGTGGCTCACACTGTCCTCGGGGTGGCCTTTTCGCTGTGGTGACCCTTTCATGAAGTCTTGGCAGCAGATGTGTCCAAAGCCATCTGTCGTGTGAGAGTTCTTCCCCCTCTCTTGCGAAACTTTTGCTTTTCATTGCCAGCTGAATGAGGTTTGCTGAACAAATTGGCTTTCCGTCCAGCCATGTGTACACGTTTGGGTCTGTGACATTGATTGCTGTCCCCACAAAGCAGCTGTGCTCCCCCGACTTCCTCTCACTGTTTGCTGTTTCCATTCACCCTTCCTTCGGATCCAGTCCCATCTTCTGAGCTTTATCCCTGGGCAAATGCCGCCCTTTCGATGGATCCCTGTAGGTTAATTGTTTTAAGGTGTGGATACATCCCTCTTTGATTTCTTGACTGCTGCTTTCATAAGGAGAAACCCTAGTGGTACAGTGGTTAAAGTGCTCATCTAAGTGAAACATGGGTGTTTGTGTGGATTGGGGGGTGGGGTGGGGATGGGAGTCTAATCTTTGCTCCTGTCAAGATTTACCACCCTGGAAGCCCTGGGACGGCAGTCAATGGGGTGGTGTGACTCAGAATGTACTCAACATCAATGCTGTTTATTTGTTTGTCTGCTTGTATGGTTGTTGAATGTAGATCCAAGCAAAGTAGAACTCCTGACAATTTCCATCTTCAGTCATTTGTCACGAGGTTGCTTAGGGGTTGTGGAGAGTGTTGCTTTCCTTCTGTTCAGGGGTCATCAACGAGTGTACTGAAGGTGGTCATCTTTGACCTTCATCACCACATGCTTCAAGGCCTCTTGGATTTCAGCAAACACAACTGTTATCTACTGCATCTCCCGGGCTGTGAAGAAGTCTTCCTCAAATCCTCATGCCCACTACTTTTTCATGTGTTCTTGTTTCTCAGATTATTTGCTTACTATCCACATTGACTACCTATGAACAGATATAGCGTTGACACACATTTCCCCTGACGTTAACCATGTTAACAAGTCCCTCGTTTGGTTTGAACCACTGCCTCTTGGTCTATGGACAAGTTTGTCATAAGTACAATGAAGTGTTCTGGGATTCTGTTTTCCTTGAAATGTTTTCACAAAATGATTCACACAGTTGAATGTTCTTTCATAGTTAATAAAATAAAGGTAAACATCTCTCTGGTGTTTTCTGCTTTTAGCCAAGATCCATCTGCAATCAGCAATGATGACCCTAGTTCCGTATCCTTTTCTGAGTCTGGCTTGAAATTCTGGAAGTTCCCCATTGTTCTACTGCTGCAACCACTTTTGAATTACCTTTAGCAAATTTTTGTGTTTTCTTATTTGTTTGTTTTTGTTTTTGGCATCACTCCCCTCAGGTGGTGGGAGTAGGAGGCCCAGCCTTTGCTCCATGGAGCTGGAATCAAACCTCCATCCCAGTGGGCCGCAGTCCCGCGCACAACCACTACGCCACCAGGGCTTTAGCAAATTTTTACATGCCTATGATATTAATGATATTGTTTGAGGATTTCTGCATTCCTTTGGATCACCTTTCTTTGGGATAGCAATGTTTATGAATCTCTCCAAGATAATTGGTCAGGTAAATTTCTTGGCATAGATGAGTAAGCATTTCCAAGTTTGTATAGTTTACGCATAAATTTAAGGCATTTAAATCAGCATGGTTTATTGAGCTATCTCAATTGTTATTCTGTCAGTTCTTGGAATATTTTTCTTTTAATTTAACAGTTTTACTCACCCATATTGACATTTATTGCCATATTACAGAGAATTTTCTGATGAAGGTCAAGGATTCCAGTCTTTAGTATGGATTGCAGATCATTGTAAAGAATGATCCTCACAACCGGACATCACGTGCCTGCACATGGACAACTAGACAACAGATGACATCATGATAATCAGAGAAAAGATTGACGTCTTTCCTGGACCTACAGTCAATGCTCATAGAAATAGCAGTTAAGAGATCAAAGGACACTTTGCACTGGGCAAACCTGCTACTTTTTATAAGGTATTGAAAAGCAAAGAAGTGACTTTGATGATGAAGACACCCCTGAGTCAAGCCAGGGTATTTTGAGTTGCATGTGACAGTGGGAGATTGAATAAAGAAGGCCAAAGAAAAATAGATACATTTGAACTGAGGTGCTGGTGAAGAATACTGAAAGTGCCATGGTTGCCAAAAGGACAAACCGAGAAGTCTTGGAAGAAGTACAGCCAGAGTTCTCCTTGGCAAGGATGGTGAGACACAGGTTGGTATGCATCTTTGTGGAGACTTAGTTGGCACCTCATTTAGCTGATGCATTTAATTTTTTGTGTGGCATCACTGCTATGGTGGAAGTAGGAGGCCCAGCCTTGCTCCTGGAGAGCTGCTGCTGGATTTGAACTGTCAACCTTGTGAACCGCAGTCCCACACCACAACCACTACACCACCAGTGCTCAGCCTTAGCTGATACATTTAGATGGCTGCTTCTTTTAAGCCAATTTTTTAAGGTCCCAGATGCCTTAAATGCTTTCTGTTAACTTTCCACCATCGGATTTCTTCACCACCCTTTGCTGAAGAACCCCTATCTTCAGAGGTCCCTTCCTAAGGGCATGCCACAAGGAGAGTGAGAAATAAGAACTGATTGTTTGGGGCTGAGCCCCAGTGTAAGTGTAAGTGGTTGAGTGCAGGACTGCAGACCGTGGGCTTGGTGGTTCAAATCCAGTGGTGGCTTTCAAGAGCAGCACTGGGTAGCACCCATGACCATTAGAGGCAGTGATACACACACACACACACACACACACACACACACATACATGTATACCAGGTTCCTGTGGCAGCATTATCAACTTTTTGAGAGTTTAATATAAGAAAGAGTTTAATATAAGAAACCTCCATTGGGTTGTTGGTGATTCTAATAATAGTAGCATTATACTGGCCAATAGTATAGAATTAAGACATGATTTAGAGAAGGGGAATATTAATGTATAGGAAAGGGTTTCAGACTAAGATATAGTGCATCTTCACTTATACATACTTTTAAATTTAAGCGAGTGATTCCTGTTTAAGAAAACAATGATGGACATAGGGCACAAAATTCAATAATACTCATTTACTGCAGCAGAATTCTACCTGCAGAAGTAAGACATCTTTAACAGTGAGAAACACATGAAAATGGCCCATCTTAGGTTGCCATCATTGGACAGCCTCCAAAGCAGGAGGTGTGAAGCGAAGCTCAATGACTTCCAAATCCACAGCCTTCAGTTGCAGTGCTCTTCTTTTCTTACCCGGGAGTCACAGCTTTAAATCCCATCAGTTACTTTCATCTGCAGCAGGTAAGGATGTAAGGTAAAGTCCACTTTACATAGTGGGTTTCATCACGCAGATCCTTCTGATGTGACTGAGGGAATAGGCGGGAAGATCAAATCCATCCTCCAGGTAGCCTGGAGTATGGGTTAAAAAAAGACTCAGTTAAACTGAGCCCCGGTGGTGTAGAGGTTGAGTGCGGGACCGCGGCCCACTGGGTTGGCGGTTCAAATCCAGCAGCAGCTCTCCAGGAGCAAGGCTGGACCTCCCACTCCCACCAGAGGGCAGTGATGCCAAAAAAAAATTAATTAAAAAAAAAGAGACTCCGCAGAAACAGCAAAGTCCACATGCAAGAAGCACACCAGAAGGCGTGATCAAGAGGGGCCGAAGGGAGCAGATATCGAGCACCAAAGAACAAGAATCACATCATTACATAGGAGGAGGAGAGCAGGGTGGGGACCTAAGAGGGGAGACACGGGGAGGAGACAGACCAGTCGGGGGGGGGGGCAGCCAGGCAGTGATGATGCATACAAGTTTCCTCTGGTTCCTGAAGCCTTCCTCCCTGTCCCCCAACCATCATGGTCCCAACTCTACCTTGCAAATCCAGATGGACTGGAGAAGTCACACTGGCATAGAGGGGAGCAGGAGATATGGGGAAACCAGGATGGATGGGCCCCTTCGGGCCAATGGTTAGATTG
>PVJH01034116.1:0-20937 GCA_004026705.1 Nesogale talazaci | reverse complement strand
GAGTCACACCAGCATGAAGCCCTGTCCAGCCTGGGCCTCCCTCACCATCATCGCTGTGCTCGAGCCCGTCGTGGCCATGACTGTGCCGTTCCATCCCATCGAGGGCCTTCCTTTTTGGGTGTCCTTCTCCAGGGACTGACCTCTTCTGTTAGCATGCCCATCAGCAGAGGAGCAATGAGCTTGGAGTCTGTCCCGAGGCAGCGACCCATAGCAAGCTTGCTCGTGATCCCGGGAGCCATGGGGTCTCATCTCTCCAGGTCACTTGCTGCCAACACAAGCCCAAGAAATGCCCTGGGTCCTGCCTTCTCAGCTCGCCCATGAGAGCCTGTGGGGGTGCTCTGAGCTCAGGAGTGATCGCCTCCTCCGACAGTGGCATGGATGGATACTGACCACCCTGGGAATGAGATAAGGGAACCAGCTCTTTCTGCCAAGGCCCCTGAGGGCCAGGAGGACCTTACCAGGCAGGAGGCAGTGTTTGCTGGCAGAGGGGTCCAGCTGTGCAAACTGAGATGTGTTCCCAGGAGCAGGTCTTTTGTCACAGCATCTGGGTCCTGTGCACGTCCCCATGTGTTTCTTAAGGTGGGGGTGGTGGTGGTGGTGGCCAGGGGTATGATGGGCAGGCAGTTCAAGACAGGTTCTGTCCAGCATGAAATGAGCTGTCCCCAAGCCAGGGTAGGGCTGAGGAGGGAGAGACCCCAGAAAGAGTAAGTCATTTTTATTTTAAGAAACATTGAAAGAAAAGGTTATTCCAGAGTTAATACATTTTGTTTGGTGATGAGAAATGAAGTGTTTAGAGAATGGTGCAAGATAAAGAAATGAAAGTTCACCCCATTTCTCCCAATCTCCCATCTCAGAGGTAACCATTCTTCCCTGTTTCCAGTCAATCTTTTCAGAATGTTCTGGCTGTAGACTCTGACCTTGGGAGGCGTGTGCCCAGAGTCTAGGTGCTCTGTCAATTTCTGTCTGTCATTCCGGAGGAAGCGGACTGCTAAGTGTTTATTTCTGCTGTGCCTCCCAGTGGGCTTGAACTGTCAGCCTTTCAGTTTCCGGTGGAGCACAAATCATGTGGGCCATCCAGGGAGTACCCCAAATGGAACCAAACTAAGCTGGTTGACATCTAGTCGGTCCCACTTATACGATGATCTTACAGGACACAGAGGAATGGCCCACGGGGATGTCCAGGCCGCAATCTTCATGGAAGCCGACGGTCACATCTTCCTCTCACTGCATAGCAGCTGGTGGATTTGAACCATCACCCTTCTAGTTAGCAGCCATGTGCATCATCACACTGCTACAAGGGCTTCTCTACCAGGCCCTCTCAGTAGCTCGCTGCCGCAGAGTCCATTCTGACGCATCGTGACACCTGAGGACAGGGTAGAACTGGCCCCGGGGGGTTTCAAGACTGTAACTCTTTCTTCTTTTTTTTAACCTCCAAAAGTTTTATTGGCATAGAAGTCACATATCCAATTCATGAGTTCAATTCTATCCAGAAGAGCGGTACAGCCACCACCACGATCAGTTTTAGGCCATTTCCTTCATTCATCCACTCATCGCTATCAGCCCCCATTCCCTCTTAACTTCCTCTGCCATACCCCTAACGAACCATTAACCCAGCCACCGCCTCTGTCTATTTACCTATCCTGGATTTCACGTTCAGAACAACGTGAAAAGAAAAGGCAAAAACTAACAACAATCACAAAATAAACCAGATGAAAACCTCACTTGACAAGAAAGTCGAAAATGCTAAAAACCAGGAAACGTTTAACTAGATCATAAAGGCTATCCAGTGCGGGGGGCCCAAAGCTCAGCCCCACAGCAGCAGCAGCCATCCACTTTGCAAGGCATTCGGCAGGGTTGCTCGGTCGTTCACCCCCCCTGGTCCAAGGATGGAGGGATTGACCAGGATCTTCATCCACTTGCATTTCCCTCTCACTCAACAAACAAACGAACTGAAACAACTTTAAAATGGGTCAGGATGGCGATCGAGTGAGAGTGCATTTTAACCTGACTCCCTCTACCACAATTGACTCTACAGTGCTCTCTGTCTGATGAAGGAGCGAGTCACGTCCCTCAACTACGATCTGAGGGGACCCCGAGGCTTACTCCGTGTGTGAATCCTGCGTGTGGGTTTTGGGCTTCCACCGTCATCCAGAGCCTTCTGCAGACAGGCGTTTTCAATTTAAGGCCCGGTGCCATTCCTTCCTTTATCTTTGGATTATATTCTTTGCAATCCTTGGATCACACAGACTGGTGTGTGCCTTCCATGGAAAACTGCCCCCTCACTTAGATGGGAGGGAGACCCCAGACTGTAACTCTTGAGGAGTACAAAGCCTCATCTGTCCCCTGAGGAGCGGCTGTGGTTTTGAACTGCCTACCTTGTGATCACCAGCTCAATTCATGACCACTAGACCACCAGGACTCTAAACCAGGGACTAATGCATGTATAATTATATCTATGAATTTTTCCCAGTGAAATGAGATCATGCTGAGAGCATAAAAATAGTTCTGCAGCTCTTTTTCCCTCTCACTAATCATTTGTTCATTTGTCAATACATATTTTGGACCACTGACTATTTGCCAGCATAGGACAAGGATTAAACTCTGGGGCAAAGCAAAGAAGTCAGACAAGAGAACTTGCAGGGAGCTTGCTGTTGTGAAAAAGACAGATAATAAACAAGTAAGCAAATGCACAAATAAAACATTGATGGGTTATGGTAAATGCTGTGAGAAAGCAGAAAGTGTCACAGAAAAGAAATCCACGTAGTATTGGGGGTGCTCATGGAGGATCCCTTGGAGAGGTGGCATTTGAAATGAGATTCTCAGGAGGAGAAGGAAGCAGCTTGAAAGGCCAGGAAACTTCCAGCGCTCCAGGAAGTGGGAGATGCATGACCTGATCCAGGGGAGGAATACTCAGTACGCTAGGGAAGGACCTGGGTAAGGCATCAACAAAACAGGGTCTCCGCTGTCCAGAGTCAAGGTCGATGGATGGCGAGCAAAAGAACATGAGGAAAAATGAGCATCTCCGTGGAAGGCATCTGGCAGAATGCGAAATGAATTGGTGCTCCGGGGTGGAGTGGGAGAATGTGCTGGTTGCAATGAAGGTTCACTTGAGGTCATGAGCACGCCCATGGGCAAGGCTGTTTGAGCGACCAGGCCCCTGCCACTTCCCTGCCTCCGCTCACGCCTGTCTCCTCTGGCTGCCTTCCATTGATCAAGATTCCTCATCCCACTGGGTCTCTTGGGAGAACACTATTTTTTCCCCTAGTGAACAAGAAGCAGAGGTAGGTTTCGAAGCCTACCTTTAGCTACGTTCCCCCAATAGGCACCTGAATACTGCTGCTGCTCATAGACAGCAGTCTCTGATCCATGTTGAGAGAAGGGTCATGTCCATCCATGTCTGCCCGTCTGACCACTCCAGCAAGGGGCGTGATACAAACATGTGGCTGTCCTCTTGTGTGCATCCTGGTAAACAACCACAGGAGTTTGAGTCACAGAGGATGGGCAGAAGCTAGGGCACTTGAACAAGCTGACCATTGCCATGGATTTAAGTAAGTTACTTTTCTGTGTACAGAGTTATGCCCTTCTATGTAAAACATGCTTACCACATAAAGTGGATACAATCTAATGTACATTTAATATAACGCTAACATTGGGCCATAATTTATTATAATAATATAGCAAAACATCTGAAAACCACTGTAAATATTAAGGTTTATCTATACCCTTACAGAGAAGCGGGACAATTTCATCCTTATGTGAGAACTAAGCTTCCAGATCTGGGAAAGAAAAATGTCACTCATGAGCCCAGGTATGGATTCATGAATAGAAGAGTCCATACAATATAAGATCAAATACAAAGAGTATTTTCCAGTGTTCAAATTGCTTTATGGAGATTTCTAACTTTAAAGATCACAACCTGCTCTAAAGAGATCCAGAGGCCCTTAGCACACAAGGAGAGACTCCGTTCATTTTTCTTATGCATGGAGGGAGAGATTGCTTGGCAGCTTCTTTGTGATGAAATTATGGAATTCATAGGAAGAAAGAATAAAAAGATGTGCCTTTTCATTATGGCATGCTAAAGAGGCAAGATCTAAAGAAGAAAATCTAGTTTGGGGCTGTAATGTTTGCTTCCTGACGCTCACATCTGGTTTCATATCACTTTTTATTTGTGGATGTATTATATTCGCACCTATTAGGAGACAAGCCTCAAATGTGATGCATGAACTGTGTAAAAGGGAATTGCTGAAGGTCCATTTTCCATGGTGGCAGGGCAAGAGAATTTACACAGATGGTCGTTGAACTAGTGAGGTCCACTGACTCACTTTCCTTGTCTGTGTCCATAAAAGGGAGCTTCAGCTACTCATGGAAAAATTTCAGCATCTTTTAATTCTATTTCTGCAGAACTTTTAAAAGTCCCCTTGTATATTGATCTAACCAGGCCATGTCACTCTCCTGTTTAACATCTTCCAGTTTCACTGAAGATCCTCGCACTAAAACCCCAGTTCCCTCCTTGGTTTTCATCGTCCCAGACAACTCTCCACCACTCTCCTCCTTGTCCGTCTCCTCAACTACACTACCCACCCCCACCCCCCAGCCAGCCCCCATGGCTTCTTGTCACCTGGGACTGTACAGCAAATAACATTTCCTGCTCGCAGGGGCCTGGTGCCATCACTCGCCATACATTCTGCAGGCCTGACACAGTGCACAACCATCTCATTGGTTCTAAATTATGTGCCTTCTTTGTGACTTTTTTTTTTTTTTTTTTTGCATCACTGCTCTCTGATGGGAGCTACCCAGCCTTGCTGCTGCTGGATTTGAACCGCCAAGCCAGTGGGCTGCAGTCTCGCACTCAACCACTCCGCCACCGGGGCTCAGCCAACTGTTAGGCTTTTCTATCCTGCAACTACTCTTATTTATCTCTAAGGGCTCTTTGCTTACTAGCACTTTGCCTTTTGAATTCTTAAAGGTGTTTGCTGCAACACATGGCACAAACTTGTAAATGGTAACCTCTAATCACTTGGATTAACTGTGTCAGCCTTGGAATATAAACAGTGGAAAAAAACCACACCCCAATGCTTGGGGTGGGCCAGCTCAGAGGCAGAATCGGAGGGAGGGGCCTTTTCCCCTTCTCAGAAGGCTGAGGAGCTTGGACTCTCAGTCTTTGTCCTGACTTAGCCAGTGGCCTGAGCTGGTTTTTTTTTTTTTTTTGTCATGTCTGAGTCACTTGCAAATTGGAGATAATGACATTTGTCTTGGGCTCATCATCTCAGGGTGTCTGAGTTTTTGAAGTGGTAGGATTTGCGGTTGAATCAACACATCTACAAAACAACAAAACAGTTGTGAGCTGCTTCTCCGGGCAAGGTTCCCGGGGTTCCCCAAGGAATGAGGCATGGTTCTCACCTCAAGGAGTTTCTAGTGCAGAGGAGAGGGACACATGGGCCAATACAATGGCCATCTAGTCACTAAATAGAGCCTGTTTTTCTGGGGTGGGGGTGGGGAGGTTTCGAAAATGTGTAAGAAAGGGAATTAAAATATCATGGAATTTTCATAATGTTCTTGAAGCCCCCTCATATATGAAAAGTGCTCTGGCACGCACACACACAGAAGCACACACCTGTGTGTGTGTGTGTGTGTGTGTGTGTGCATGCAAAGTACAGATATCACACCTAAGAACAGGTGAATGCCTAGGGGGAGAGAAAGGACAGCTTCCCAGAGGAGCTGACATCTGAGAAGAGGACTTTGCCAGGGAGACAAGGGGTGAGTGTGGTCACGCAGAGGAGTGGATAGGGGCAAGCTACACTTCTGTGGGCACCGGGAAGATTCTTCTCAGACTGTCTGAGTCCAACAATTCTATGACTTCTTTCTTTTTCCAACTTTGTCCTGAGCCGATGTGACATGATGGGATGTGTGTGTGAGATAGAGAGGTGGTAGTGGAGGAGGGGTGGTGTTGGGCAACTGAAAGTTATGCCTTGAGGAGAACTTTTGAGGCTGCGATGCGGTTCATCAAAGAAAGTGTGCTGTGATCAATTAGCAATGCCTGCCATGAGTGCTGGAAGGGATGAAGAAGCCTCTGTGCTATGCATCAGCCATCTCTGACTTAGTCAAAAGTCTTCATTTACAGTCACAGAGGCAGAGGGCCAGAGAGTGGAAGTATCTTATTCCTTGTTTTATCTCCAGCTTCTGCCACATAGTGTCAAGAAAGGCCTTTGAAACAAAGTTAAGAAAGTCCAGCTCTCCTGCATCTCAGCTCTGTGTTGTATTCAATCCAGACATGTAGGAGCATGAACTCTTACACTTTTCCTGGGAGGTATTATACGCAGGGACAGCTGCAGAAGAGGCTGAGGAATTAGAGTAGTGCTTTTTCCTGGAAGCTCCTGGCTCACCTGGACAGAATACAGTGGGGATGGTAACAGACTGGGGTTGGAGTTGGGGCTGGGTGGGTTTGTGGTGGAAACAAAGTTTATCCTTCTCCCAAACACCCAGTCAAAAGTCTTAAGTATATAACAGCAGAGCCACGAAGCCTCATGCTTGAGAGCTCTTAACAGACATTTATTTCTGTGCAGTTGATAAAAAATCACAGGCCCACATTCAAATCCCAGCTCCATCGCTTTCCAGCAATGTGACCTTGGCCAAGGGAGAACCCATCTGATTTCGCTTGGTTTCCTCATCTGTGAAACAGAAGTAACTCATCCCCAGCACAGAGGGACATGTGAACCACCCAGCCCAGGGCTTGACAGGGGGAAATTAGGGGTTTCCGTTTTACAACAAAAGAAGATAGGCAGGGAGGTGGAAGGGGGATATAGAAAGACAGAAAAGAAGGAAAGAAAAGTGCACATGTTTCAGACACCAGTGGCTAGCTACACTGCTAGCAAATATGCTTGAAAAGTAGCACACTGATGAGTCCCCAATAAAATGATTCAAAGAAAAGGGGGGGGGGGGAAGGAGCTTACACCAAGGGCTCAAGTAGAAAATATTTGGAAATGTAACATGTGTACAAACATGCTTGATACAAATGATGTATTGAATGTTATAAGAGCTATAAGAGCCCCCCCAAAAAAAATTATTGGGAAAAAAAGAAAAAGAACAGTAGCACACTCATCTGTTTCTCCCAGAACGTTCCATGCTGCCTTTCCCCGCAAACAAACACACAGTGACACGCTCTAGGGTCTAGGCCCTCTGGTTTCCAAGACTCTCAATCTTCCAGCGGGCCAACAGCCACATCTCGCTGCAGAGATGTGTTTAAAAGGCTCATCTTTAGTGCAGCAGTTAAGAGCTTTAACCTCTGCGCCGAAGCGCCCCTGCCCTTTGCACCATTTCCAACAGTTCTAGGTTCCTTTGGGCATCCACCACTGGACAGCTGCCACGGGTCTGAGGCTCCTTTAGTACAGCTGGGACCAGGCCAGACAATCGCTTGACCTTGACTTTCATGGAGGAGGTCCAGCTGGCCCTGGACAGGTTCCTTCTTGCTGGGTCTTAGTTTTCCCACTTGTGACACCGCACGTCAGCGGGGATCAGTTGGCCTCGGGGGTCCCTCAGGCTCTGGCGCCGCATAGGTTGCGTGTGTGTGTGTGTGTGTGTGTGTGTGTGTGTGTGTGTGATCCGAGGGGCGTGCGCTGGCCCGGAGAGGTGCGCCCGTCCGGGCCCTGATCCGTGCCCGCCCGGCCCGGCCCGGGAGCGAGGCGGCGGAGGGAGCTTAGCGAGGCTTTACCCGGCTTAGAGCGGGCGGCGAGCGCATTAGTGACTAAATGGCGCATTCGCTCGCAGAGCCCGTCACCGGCGCCCGGGGCGCGCGAGCTCCCAGGCGGGCCGCGCCCTCCTCCAATCACAGGCCCGGTCCCAGCCCGTCGTCCTGGCGCCGAAGAAACGCCGGCGCCCATTGGCTGGCGGCGCCCGGGGCCGGGCCCTGGGGCCGAGGGTCTGGGGGCTGTGCGCGCTGGTTCCCAGGGAGCTGAGCACCAGCCAGGCCCCTTCGCATCGCCCCCAAGGTCCAGCCTTGCCGCTGTGGAAATCTGCCTTCCTTCAGCTTCGCGGCAGCTGGAGAAAGGACCATGTGGTCTTGAGTGCCAATCCTGGTCGTTTGGGCTGCTTGAACTGGACAAGTTAACCTTTCCAAGCCCCTCATTTCTTCAAACTTAACAACACCTGAGACCCCCAGAGTTGATTCTGGCTCTCGGAGGGGGACCCCGTGTGAGCCGGAGTTCAGCCGTCCCCATGCAGTTTTCTGTGGAAATGGATGACCAAGGCTTTCACAGAAGGCACCTCGGGTGGGCTCCCGCTCCCGGCCCCTGCATTGCCGGTTGGGCCGGTTGACGGTGTGCACCGCTGTCAGGTGTCATCACGCTGGTCCCCACTGATGTACAGCAGAAGGAAACACTGCCCGCGCCGCGCCGTCCACCCGTTCTTTCGAAGTTGGAGCCAGTTACAGGGCGTCGCTGTGTCGGTCCACCTCACTCCAGTGCTTCTTCTCCACGGACCCTTCTCCAGGCGTGCGCCCCTCCCGCAAGCAAGTCAAAGCATCAGAGACAAAGTTTTGCCCTCGCCATCTCTAAGAAGCTTTCTGGCTGTGCCCTTTTCTCCCAAGCCAGGGCAGTTCATTCTTTCTGGCGAGCTATGGTCTGTTCCATAGTCTTCACCAACACCGCAATTCGAAGGCACCGATTCTTCTCCTGTGTTCTTTATCCGTGGCCCAACATTCCAATCTCGATAACTCACTGCCAATGAGCCAGTGCCGATTCCTAGCCACAGACCCCCTGTGGGTTTCTGAGAGGACCAGAGTAGAAAGCCCAGTCTGTCTCCTGTGGAGCTGCGGCTGGTGTTGAACTGCTGACCATGCAGGGCACAGCCCAACCTGTGACCACGGCACCGCCAGCCCTCCCTTTCAAATACAGACAGAGCCGTTGAAAATCCCCTGGCTTGCATGCAGGCACACTTTAGTTCTCCAGGTGACATCTTTGCGTTTTCGTCTAAAGTGGCTATGAGTTGGCATCGATTTGATAGCGGCGAAGCTTTACATTTTTCATTAAGAAAGTATACTGAGAATGTAAATTGTGTCTCTGGGATCTTGGAATTGTGTCTTGGAAGTGTCAGCAGCCCCCAGCCAGGTCGATAAAGCCTGGCCTGGCTGCCATGTTTAGATGCCCAGGAGGTTTGATTTGTGTGGAAGACCCAGGTGCGTTGATGTGGAGGCAAAATGAAGACTAAGGACCTGCCTTCGGATCTTTATTCAGTCACCTGCCAGCTGCTAACCTCGGGCAGGCCTCTTTGGGTAGCAATTTCCTACTCTATAAAATGGGCCTCTTAACAGTGTACTTTAGAGAGCCGTGCTAACCACAAGGTCAGCGGTTTGAAACCACCAACCGCTCCTTGGGAGAAAGACGAGGTTCTCTACGTCTCTAGAAAATAGTTACAGTTTCAGAAACCCACAGGGCCAACTCTACTCTGTCCTGGAAGGTCGCTGTGACTTAGTAGGGACTCCATGATTAGTGCGAGCTGTCGTGAGGATTAAACACTTCAGAACCTGTGGAAACAGAACCTAGTCTAGAACTGGGACATCGGGGTCTCTCACTTCTGCCTCTGGTGGTCTTCTTTCCCAGAAGGCAGTCTTCTGCTCCTATGGGCTATGAGTCCCCCTCCCTCTTTCTGGAGACTCAACTTCCCTCTCCTCTTCACACCTCACACAAGGGCCAAGCATTCCAGCAGGGAGAGGACGTGGGAGCCCTCTGTTGCACCGTGGTCATCACGAAGCATCTGTCTAGCTGGATTTGTGGCTGTCTATGTGTCAGGGTGGGGTTTAAAAGAAATTTAATGATGACCTTTATGAAGGAATGACTATGTTCCTAACTGAAGGCTGGGACCTTTGATCTTCATCTGTAAGTGTTTCCAGTCTTCCTCGTTTCTGGCCAGCACAGTTGTGTCATCTGTGCAGAGCAGGTGGTTAATTAGCCTTCTGTCTAATCCTGATGCTGAGTTCCTCTTCACAGAGGCCTGCTCCTTGGCCCTTGGCTCGGTGTGTGGAGTGGATACAAACGGTGAAAGAAGACAACCCCGATGCTCACCTTACCGGATTTTCAACCATGAAGCACCCCTTCCCCCTTCCTCGGAATGACCCCCTCTTAATGTTTGTACAGGTTCCAGACGGGCAAAATGAAGTGCTTGGGAATTCTGAGTCTGACGAATGTTTTCTATTTGTTATGACTCACACAGTCAAATGACTCCGCATGGTCCACAAAGCCCAGATAGATATCTCCCTGGTCTTCCCTAGTATTTCTGTTTGCTTGGATTGCAATTCCCATGGAAGCCGCCATCCAGAAAGTAAAGGGCACATGACAAATAGACAAACCTGCTGCAAAGGACCTTTCGAACGTGGTTGAGGGCCACGAGGCCACGTTGAGGATTAAGTGGGCCCGACCCACGGCAGGATCGTTGCACTCGCCTCCTCTGCACCAGCAGGCTGGGCACTGGGTCAGGAAGGCCGGTGGGGCGTCGATGCCTGTGAACCGTGGTGCTGGTGAAGAACATCTGAAGTACCATGGACTGCCCCAAGGACAAACACACCTGGAAAGAAGGACAGCCAGAATGGTCTGGAGAAGGAGAATGTGGAGGTTTTGTAGTCTCGGGTACCTTGGGCATCGATAAGAGGGTTCATCCAAAACAGAAGAGGAGGGATGAATCCGTGGGCAGGACATCGTGCTCGGTAAAGCAGAGGATCGGTGAGCAAGAGGGAGGAGACCTGCCAAGAGATGGACGGTAGGCTCCAACCTGCGAGGACAGCACGGGTGGCTCTGCCCTGCTGCATGTACGCCAGGGCCATCCGGACGGCCTATAACTGCAACGAGTTAGGAACCCCACTCAGTAGTGCCCATGACCATTCATTCCGGGCCCAGCGAACAGCGCTGGGAGGGAGGTCGCCCCTCTCATTAGCCCCAGGTTCAGAGGCGAAGACCAAGGCTCAGAGGGATGAAGTCACAGCTGCTCTGAGATTTGGCTCTTATTTTTCCTGCCCCTCCTGCGTGCCACGGCTCCCTCTTTGTTAGCTCTCTGGGGGCTGGGGGCCATGGATGTAGCGGAGAGGTGAGATAAGGGGAGGGTCAGAGGAAGAGAGGGAGAGACACTGAGGATGCATTTGGGAGATGGCTAGCAACAAGCTCGTTCTAGAACTCTTCTTTCCCATTTCCCGGGCCGGCTCACCCAGGCTCAGAGAAGTTGCCTTTCTGGGGACTCCTACAGCCAGAAGGCAGGGGTGCCCATTGAGTTCCACCTCTCAGCCTTTATTTCCCTCCCCCAACATTCCAGTTGTCCCTGGCATCTGGGCCCTGCCCCTGCTTTTTCCAGTCCCTCCCAAGACTCTCCCTTAATCCTTTCTGCTTTGGCATGGCCAGGTGAGGCGGCTCAAGATCAAAGGAGGGGTTGGTTTTGCTGGGTCCAGCTGGCCTGGGCCTCGGGCTGCCTCATTCTGGCTTCCCTGGGATGGAGGGATGGGTTGGATTTGAACCCTGGGCTTTGTAATTTCAGGGACTGAGCATCAATCTTTAGTTCTAACAGAAAGCCATCCTTGGAGGTCAGTGTGGTTTGATCTCTTTCTCAAAGGAGGAAAGTGCAGCGCAGAGGCTGTCTTTGCTTCCTCTTGCTGCCAGGACCAATGGGCACACACCTGGCAGCTTAAGGGACACACATGCGTCACCGTGGATGCCAGAGCTCCTGTGCTCCCTTCTGGAGGCTCTAGGAGCCAGCCCTTGACCGTGCCTTTTCCTGTGAGTCAGAATGGACTTGATGGCAGTGAGTCTGCCTGGTCATTGTTCTTTTCCTTCTTCTTCTAAAGGCCACACAACTTCCTGGATGCCTGAGAATTAGAAGTTGTCAAAAATGAAATGAATGTGGGCTGAGCCCCGGTGGCGTAGTGGTTGTGTGCGGGACTGCGGCCCACTGGGACGGAGGTTCAATTCCAGCAGTGGGGCTGGGCCTCCTACTCCCACCACCGGAAAGCAGTGATGCCACCCCCCCCCCAAAAAAAAAAAAGAAAGAAATGAGTGTACCAAGACCTATCTCTGAAGCATTCATGAACTGAGAAGGACTGGGATTGACCAGTGTGAATTGTATAACCATACAGGTTCCTATGCAGGCAATGACAACTGAAAAAGGACATTCAACATCATAGTTACTGTCCAAAAGAACAGTTTAAGATCCATCCAGAAGAGCAACACTGTCTAGGAGAGTGGAGGGAGGAGAAAGGTCAAACCTCTGACCTTGTGGTCAGCAGCCCAACACCTAGCTCACGGTGCCAGCAAGGCGCCACATGGCTGCCATCATCAGGAGAATGTCCATATGCTGACACTGGGACTGTTACTCAGACCTAGGCGCCAACCACTAAAACCAATGAAGGATAAAGAAAGAGAAAATTCTCACCAACATCTGCAGCCTGACATTGTTCAAACATGAAATCGAGATGAATGGATAATTACTGGAGACTGGGATGGAATGCAAAAGTTGGAAACAAAGAAGGTTCCAAAGTTGGACTGTCAGAGTAAACCAGCCTCTAACAACCGAGGGGTCCCTAGGTGAAATTTTACGGCTGTAACATATAAAGATGACAGTAAAGTGTGGAAGATGGGAGAGATAAGAGAAGGGGTAAGATACAGGAGTCAGACAGATTTCATGGTAGCATGCTCATCTCAGCCCCTTTTGGTGGTCCACGTGGAGGAGGGGAAAGAGAAAGGGAGTCTTCACTGTCTTGGGAGATTTATAGGTAGTCATAGATGTGCATATTCAGGAGTTGCATACGTCACAAGGTGGGGGGGTAATCACAGTAAGGTCTCTGAGCTCACAGGTGAGGAAACCTAATACCTGGATTGGGGGATGTCATAAGTGGGGGATCGGTGTCTTGGTGGGAGAAGATAACAGAAATGTCTGTGGTTCTCAACCTTCCTCACGCCGTAGTCCTATCATACAGTTCCTCATGTGGTGGTGACCCCCAACCATAAAACTTTTTGTTGCTACTTCATAACTATAATTCATAACTGTTGCGAATCAGGCGACTTCTGTCAAAGAGTCGCTCAATCTCTAAAGGGATTGTGACCCTCAGGTTGAGTGCCGCTGTTAGAGAGACAGAATCAATGCTGTGCTCACTTGAAGGCAACATAGCTTAAATGTGGGAATGATATTTAAAACAGGATAGTGTACTTGGGTTTTATCTCTAACTTACAAAGTGGCATCTTTCCTACTATAGATTATTAGTCTTCCAGATTCCCTCCATTATAAGTTAGGGAATATCATCCTGGCCTTATTTCTCTCAGTGCTAGTTTCCCACGTTAGATAATATGATTTTGGTGATAAAAATGAAACTGAGGATCGAATGATAGAATTTTGCAAAACCAACAATGAAGTCACAACCACTAAATGGTGACTCTATGTTGCTGTATCAAGACCTGGCCAGGGAGCAGCTAGAAATTCCAGTTGGATTCTGAGGAGCGCATGGAATGAGAGCTAGCCTTGCTGGACACCTGGGCTCTTCACTGACATCAGAGAAGACCAGACGGTTGTTTGCTTGTGTTTTGTCGACTATGGAAAGGTATTTGCCTGTGTGGATCATAACGTACTATAGGTAATATTGCCACGAACAGAAATTTAGAAGACTTCACTGCTCCTTTGAAACTTGAGGGGACACTGATGGTTTCAAATCAGGAAAGGTGGGTGTCTTAAAAAAATCTATATTTATTATAGCTCTGGACGCCAGAAAGGGCTGTTTCCACTGATGGCACTTATCCAGTCTGTATGGTGAGACTGGACTAGAGGAAGAACGTGGCGTCAGGATTGGAGAGGAGCTTATGAACAACCTGAGGCATGTGACAACACAAACTTGCTTATTGAAAGCCAAGAGGACTTGAAGTACTTGCTGACAAAAATCAAAGAGCCTTTAATATGGCTTGCCACTCAAGGGACAGTAGAGAAGAATCCTCACAGCTGGACCAATGGGAAACATCATGATTGTGGAAGCAAAGCTGTTTGCTCTTGAGGCCAGCGGGACAGGACCACTGCCTTCCATGGTTGGAGCCCGGGGGGACATGCAGATGGCTCCGCCTGGGATGCCGATGAAGCAGTGGCTGGCCTGCCTCTCCACCTAAGAAAGAGCAGACCCTTCACCTCATGGGTCCTGGCAAGGCTGCAGAAGCCACAGTCTGCAAACTTATCAGTCACTTCATGTCCCCAACCTTGTCCTCCCCTCTTGTCTGTGAATAGCTTGGCTGATGTGTTAATGTTTCTTTGTATGCCCTCAAATAATTGTAAAACTGTCCCTTTGTGTAAACTTGTCATGAGTGACAGGAAGGGTATTTAAACCTGCCTTGAATAAAGTTCTGGGCCTGTTCATACTGCAGATCCCCCTCCCCCCACCCCCCGAACCCATGCCTCAAGAGCATCTATCTATCATCTATCTATCTATCTATCTATCTATCTATCTATCTATCTATCTATCTATCTATCCATCTATCTATCTAAATCCCTTTTATCTGTAAGTTTTCTCTTTGCCAAGCTCACCCCCCTCCAACCTGTTAGATTTGTAAGATAAGAGTTGGACTCGACATTATCTTACAGATGATAAATGGAGGAAGGACTGACATTGTCAAGGATTCATTCTTCTTGGCTCCACAATCCATGCTCCAGGAAGTAGCAGTCAAGAAATCACATGCTGCATTCCATGGGACAAATCTTCTGCACGGGACCTCTTCAGGGTGTTCAAGAGCAAAGGTGTCACAAGGGCTAAGGGGAGCCTGAACCCTAGCCTTGGTACTGTGCCTTCATTTGCCTCCTATGTAAGTGAAGACTGGGCAATGCATACGAAAGACCGGAGAGGAAGTGATGCTTTGAAGCACGAAGCTGATGAAAAACACAGAAAGTGCCGTGGGCCATCAGAAGAGCCAACACACCTCTCTTAGAAGAAGTACAGCCAGGAAACTCCTAAGGAGTGTAGTTCCTTAGAAGTACAGCCACGAAACTCCTTAGACTCATCTCACATACTTGTAACACAGTCTCAGGAGAGACCAGTCCCTGGAAGAGGACAACAGGCTCAGGAATGCAGGGTCAGTAAAAAGAGGTCTGCCCTCAACCAGATGGACTGACCCATGGCTGCCACAAGGAAGTCAGATACAGTAACACAAATGAGGACAGTGCAGGGCGGAGCGATGCTTCATTCTATTATAAGCAGGGACACCGAGTCAGAATCAACGCAGCGGCACCTACCACCACCAACAGCAACATATACGTGGACCTCGCAGGATAGGACATGCAGAGGGATCAAAGGAACTCTGTCTGTAGGATAAGATGATGGACAAGCCCAGTACCAGGCAGGGCAAATTTAAGTGGAAGTTGAAGGGGAAAAAAACCCTAAGTGTTCACAAGAGTCAGAATACAATGTGGAGTATATTGCACCAGATTTAGAGACTGTCTTAAGAGTAGACTTGGCACATTGAACACTAACAACTGAAGGCCAGAGGAGCTGTGGATGACATCAAAGATGTCATACAGGAAGAAGCAGAAAGGTCATTAAGAATGCAAGGAAAAAGAGACTGTGTTAGTCCGGCTAGACTAGAGAAACATTCATAAGCACACATATGTATATAAGGGAGAGGCTTATATACAAGAGGAATGGAACATTGAGAAAGCATCCCAACCCAGTCCAGTCCAAGCCTACAAATCCGGTGTTAGCCCATATGCCTGATACAAGTCTATAAGTCTTCAGATTCCTGAGGCATGTGCAATGATGTCAAATGCAGAACAATCCAGGTCAGTGGGTAAGAAAGTGCCTGGATCCAGGGGCATTGTAAGCATCTCAGAACTGACAGGAGTCTGGTTTCAGCGGTCTGGTTCCATCAGTGTAAGTCTATGTGACTTCTGCTCTGGAATGTCTCACAGGGAGACAGCCTTGTGTCTTGTCAGCAGAACGTCTCCAAGGAACTGAGTGGTGAGTCACCTCCAAGGGGGAAATACTGCCGGATTTCCCAGAATTCTCAGGAGAAAGTCATGCTCACACAGAGGTATCATTGACTATCTCCAGATTGACAGGCTAGAGTCCACCCCTACACTCTTAATCCTCAAATTAACACCAGATTAGGGGACTGCCACAGAAACCGACATGGATGTCAGAAGAGTGTCTGAAACTTGTTCTTGGGTGTCAGATAGCGAGGACGAAAGGAAGCAATGTTGACGTGTGCTAAACAGAAGCTTTCGAAGGGTGGGCCGTGATGGCAAAGTAGAGCCACCATGAAACGTACAAAGCCCTGGAGTTGGAAAACCCAAAAGGAACGTGTTTGACATTTCTCAACTTGAAAGAACAGAACAAGCCACTCAAGCCTTGAGCGGTAATATTATAAGGAGCCTAAGAGCAAAGCACTGAACGATGCAGGAAGCACCCAAAGAAGTACTGAGTCGCTGTACTAAAAATAATTATTCAACATCCAACCATTTCAGGAGGTCGCATTTGATCAAGAACCAGGGGCGGTGAAGGAAGAAATACAAGTTGCATTAAAGGCACGGGTGGGAAATAAGACCCCAGGAATTAGGGAATCCCTATTGAAATGGTTCAGCAAACTCATGCAACACTGAAAACGCTCACTAGTGTATGTCAAGAAATTTAGAAGATAGCTGCCTGACCAATGGACTAGAAGTGACCCATACTGTGTCCATTCCAAAAAACATAATGCAAAAGAATGTGGAAATCAATATCGATTAGATCATAGGCAAGTAAAATTTTGCTGAAGAAGATTCAAAAGCAGGTGCAGCAGTACATTGGCAGGGGACTGCTAGACATGCAGACTGAAGACAGAAGAGTGGACCGAGGGACATTACTGCTGATGTCAGATGGCGCTTGACTAAAAGTAGAGACTACCAGAAAGATATTTACCCACATTTTATGAACTAGGCAAAGGTACTGGGCGGTGTGGTTCATGATAAATTATGGAAAATCTTGAAAAGAAGGGGAATTATAGAACGCTTGATTTTGTGCTGATGGTACCTGAACATAGAAGTAATCATTTCAGGAGAACAAGGGGGTTATTAGAATATATCCAGTAGGAAAGACTCAATGGCAGGAGACAAGTTTATTGGAGGAAATGTGGGAGGGGCCTCTGACCTGAGGCAAAGGCCCTCTTTGTGTAGACTAGTAGTGCTTTATAGGACTAGTCAAGGAGGTAATCTTTGGGTACATTTGTGGGTGGGGTATTATGGTTTTGGCTAATTACAGGAATCGGGGACCTACGCTGTAGATAGTCTCAACTTTCCTAATACCATGACCTTTTAAGACAGTTCCTCATGTTATGGTGACCCCTCCAACCATAAAATTATTGCTGTTGCTACTTCATAACTATAAATTTGCTACTGCTATGAATTGGGTGACCCCTGTGGAAGGGTCGTTCAACTCCCGAAGGGGCCTCTACCCAGAGGTTGAGAACCACTGCCCAACAGGCCGGTGGGAGATTGCTGAACAAACTGCTTCTCCAAACAAATCTGTTCACTGTGGGTACTCTGCTGATATTTTAAATACCAGTGGCATGGTTTCCAGCACCAAAGCAATGTGGGAGCCACCACAGAAAGACAGACTGACGGGGTCGGGGTGAGTCAGAAGTGCATCCTCTCACCATATTTAGTCTACTTGAGCAAATAATCCGAGATTTTGGATTAAATGAGCAAGAAGGAGACGTCCAGCTTGGAGGAAGGCTTCTTGACTTGCGGTATGCAGATGACACAGCCTGGCTTGCTCAGAGTGAGGACTTAAAGCCCTTGCTGACAAGGATCAAGGATGGCGACCTTCCAAATGAATTACAACTCAGTGGAAAGAAAATCAACAATTCCTACAACTAGACCAATGGATACCATCGTGACAAATGGAAGTTGGTGTGGATTTCATCTTGCTTGGATCCATAAGCAATGCTCGTGGAAGGAGCAGTCGAGAGATCATCAAGAGATCAAATTGTGCATTGCATTTGGTAAATTTACCGTACGAGACTCCTATAAAGTGTGGAAGAGCAGTGGAGTTACTCTGAGGACTCAGGTGTACTTGACCCAAGCCGTAGTATTTTTGATTGCCTCAGAGACATGCAGAAGTTGGTGATTGAATAAGGAAGCCTGAAGAAGGAACAATGCATTTGAATCCCGGTGCTCGTGAAGATGATTGAAAGTACCAAAAAAAGAAAGAAAGAAAGTACCTATGGACTAACAAGATCTGTCTTGGAAGAAGTACATCCAGCATGCTCCTTAGAGGTTAGGATGGTGACACTTTGTCTCATGTGCTTTGGACATCTTGTCAGGAGAGACCAGTCCCCAGAGAAGGGCATCATGTTTGGCCAAGCAGAGACCCAGAGGAAAGAGGAATACCCTTGAGAAGATGGATCGATCGACCCGGTGGCTGCATCAATGGGCTCAAGCATAGGAACGCATTGGAGGTTGGCACAGGGCCAGGCCGTGGTTTGTTCTGTGGCACACAGGGCCTCTTGGGCTTGTAACTGTCTCAACGGCACCAAAGCAACAACAACAACAACAACAACAACAACAGGTTCCATACGAACAAAATAAAGTCTTCTGAAATTCCCATTCTTTGCATTGCTCTTTATCGTCTGTTATGAGCCACACAGCTGAATGCTTTTGTACAGGCAGCAACACCCAAGTCAACGTCTTTCATGGAGAAAATGTTGAGTAACTGAAGATGAAATGGAAGCTGTCAGAGACTCTGACTGGCGTGGGTCCACGGTCAATCCTCATGGAGGCAGTGGTAAGGGAGCAGGAGGTGTATTAGAGCATTAGAGTACTGAAAAGCAAGGGCATTCCTCTGAGGACGCGGGGCTCCTGACCCAAGCCACTGAATTGTCAATAGCTTCATACGCACGTGAAAGTTGGAGCTCGGATAAAGAAGACCGAAGAAGAGTCAATGCCTTAGCACTGTGCTGCTTGTGAAGAATGTGGACAGTACAGTGAATTGCTAGAAGGGCAAACCGATCTGTCTCCAAAGAAGTAGGGCCAGGGGGTCCCTGGAAGGTGAGGAAGGCGAGACTTCCTTTGACCTATGGTGGGCGTATTGTCAGGAGAGAGCAGCTGCTGGAGAAGGGCCTCATGTTTGGTAAAGCAGATGGGCAGCGAAGGAGGGGACGGTCCTCGAGGAGATGGATGGACACCGTGGTGGCAACAACGGGCTTAGGCCCAGGGACAGGCGTGAGGACGGCGCAGGATCCAGCTATTTTTTGTTCCCTTGTACACAGGGTGCTGTGGACCAGAACCAACTCAAAGGCCAACAACAACAACAACCTTTCTGGTATTCTCTCTTGAAACATTTTGATTGGTATCTGGTCATTTCCTGGAGTCTTGGTTTTGGGCTATTGCCTTCAGTCCAGCTTGGATTTCTTCCTTTAGAATCATTGGTCCTCGATCAAATGCTACCTCTGACTGTCGAATAATTCTTTCTTGGTTCAGTGGCGCTGTGTATTTCTTCCATCTTCTTCTGATGCTTCCTGCATTGGTCAATGGTTTGCTGATGTAACCCTTTAGTATTTCAAATCAAGGCTCACCTTTTACTTCAGTCCTCCCCGCTTGAGATATGCTGAGCGTGTTCTTCTTTGTCAGCTTCCTGGTCCGAGGTCTGTCCACATTTCATTGTAAGAACTTGCTTGTTTTTCTCGAGTTGTCTTTTGAAGCATTCTGCCCAGTTCTTTCAACAGTCGTGCACCTAGACAACCCAACCCAACCAATGAGGAAAAGGAGCTTCTTGGTTCGAGAGAGTAACAGCTGGCACAATGGACCCAGCACACCCAGCTCTGTGCCCTGAAAGCTAGCCCCATCCAAGAAAAAGAGTTTTATTGATGTGAGAAGTTTGTGCAAGTAAAGTCCAACTGCAAACTGCAAAGCCTGAGTTGTTGTTTTGTACAGATCGATTTCTTAATTGATTGAGCTCTGTTGAGATGGAGCGCGGGGGTTGTGCTAGGAGAAAGCGCTCCTGGACCATCTCTTACAAGTGCAGTATCGACGCGGAGTTCACAACATCAGACAATTCAAGGGTTTAAACATATTAGAAAGAGCTGTGCACTCATCTCCACAGTCAATCTCAGAACTTTCCTTTTGGGCTGAGCCCTGGTGGCGTAGTGGTTGTGCGCGGGACTGTGGCCCACTGGGATGGAGGTTCGATTCCAGCAGTGGGGCTGGGCCTCCTACTCCCACCACCGGAGAGCAGTGATGCCCCCCCCCCCAAAAAAAAAAAAAGAACTTTCCTTTTTTTTTTTTTTTCCAGTCCTTGTTTTTATTAGCTTCCTTTTTCCTTCCAACCTCTCTTGTCATAACCTCAAGAAATTAACTGGTTTCTGCCTTTATAGATTTACCTATCTTGGGCTTCATATACAGATCAACAACACAAGCCCCCAACCCTGAAATAAACACAAACACACACACACACAAAACCAAACAACAACATGAAACAGAGAAAACTTCAACGGAAAAGATAATAGAAAATAATAAAAAAAACTACAACAACTGTACAATGGGTCTAAAGGGAAAGCACCGGATAAGGTGTTACATTTTCACTGAACTAGATTTGCAGGGATCCACTTTTTAGTGCACTCTGTGTAAAAACCCTCTGATTTCTTGGCTCTCCCCAGCAGAGGCTGGTGGGTTTGGATTGCAGACTGCAGGGTAAGCCGCTCAATGTTCACACCACTGGGGAGTCTGCGGGGGTGGCCCTCCGTCACCCTTCACGCCTGTGACTCAACGTTCACACCCACCAGGTCAACACTCATGCAGGGGAGGGGCTGCACTGCTTAGAACAACCTTGGCAGCTTTTGCCCAGGGAGGCAGCTGGGAGGCAGGGAGGGAGGGAATGGAGGAGGAAGGGGCAGGGGAAGTGTAGGAGGAAGCGGAGAGAGGGCTGTTACCTTGGAGGAAGAGTCATCAATGGGACAACACAAAAGGCAC
>PVJH01034115.1:0-20937 GCA_004026705.1 Nesogale talazaci | reverse complement strand
GTCCTCTCTCAGAGGACGGGTGCCATGTCCCTTCCCCCGCCCCTCTTGCCCTCTTCCCCCTCATGCTGGAAGAAGGACAGGCAGGCAGAGGGTGGGGCCTCCGAGGGCAGGGAGTGACTCATCTGTACCCAGCCTTGTCCCTGATGGAGAGGCTGGCCAACGGGAGACGGGCCCAGCCACAGCAGGGACTGGGCTGCATCCGCCCAGAAAGGCCTAGCAGGTCCTTCAGCATGGCCAGCTGGCCCCTCTCCTCCCCAAGTCCTGGCATCCCAGAGACCCCGCCCTCACCACACACCATGGACATTCGCCCGGACCGCCCTGCGTCCCTCCATGGATGTGCGGAAATCCAGGCCAGGCAGCCACGTAGCCTCCCTGAGCCTCGGTTTCCTCATTTGTAGCACAGGGTAAGACTGGCCATCAGGCATGCAATCGCCCCTGCATGGCCTGCCTGACCGCCTCGAGCCCAGCCTGGTAGAAGGTCTAGTCCCCTGAGCGGAGTCGTGCTCTGGCCACTCTGTCCACACCCAACAGGAGGGACAGTCTGACCACCACCAGCAACCACTCAGAGAGCATCCAACACACTTTAAAAGTTATGTGTGCTTGTGTATGTGTGTGTGTGTGTCTGCTTGGACCTGGCTCCTAAAGTCTGCCTGAGGAGCCGGAAGCCTTGCTGCCTGACCTGCCTGCTTGGGTTAACCGGCCCCTGCAGCCATGTGACTCAGGAGAAGCATCCAGCCCGACAGCTGGCCCACGGACTTGAAACGTGCCTGCTTATGCAGCGGTGAGGTCTGCGGAAACACCAAGCCCACACCGGTCAGAGCCACTGCCCCCCTGTACGAGGTCAGCTCTGAAGCAGGAGGAAAGCCCAGGACCCTCCGAAGAAGAATTTCAGAAGTGGCAAAGGTCGAGACCAGGGCACAAAGCAGGGGTTAGGGACCGTCTGGCCCGTGGGCCACAGTGATAAACAAGCAAACCGTGAAGTAGCGATGGAAGCATACAACTGTCCTCTAGTTCCTAAAGGCTTCCTCCCCCAACTCTCACGGCCCCAATTCTACCCCACAGATGCAGCTGGACTGGAAGCGGTACACTGGTACAGATGGGGACTGGAAACACAGGGAGCCCAGGACAGAAACACAGCCCCTCAGGACCAGTAGGGAGAGTGGAGGTACCGGGAGGGTGGGGGGAGGGGAGTCAATTCCAAGGGTGTACACTCACCCACCTACCTGGAGAAGGGACAGCGGAGGAGAAGGGGAGTGTAAGATATGACAAAATAATAATAATTTATAAAGTATTGAGGGTTGGTGGGGGAGGGGCGAGCAGGGTGGGAGGGGAAAGAGGAGAAGCTGACGTCAAGGGCTCAGGGGAAAAACGGACGGTCTGAGGAAGAGGAAGGCAGCAGGCACTGGAAGCTGCTTGGCACCGTGTAGGGATGGATGGATTGTGGTAAGTGATACACAAGCCCCCAGTAAAATGGTTTAATAATTTAAAAAAACCCAAGCCAACCAAACGCGAGTGCTGACACTGCTGGGACCCAGCAGGACCAGACAGCGCCGTCTCTGGGAGTTCCAGGCGCCGTAGGAAGGAGCGACTGCCAGTTTTGAACTGCTGACCCTGAGGTTGGCAGCCCCACACATTACCGCGGTATCACCGGGCCCTCGGGTCACAGCAGGCATGGATGGACAGCATCGATCCCAGCCGCCGTCTCGCGCCTGAACGAAGAGCAGCAGTCGCGGCCGGCCAGTTGGCGGTGGCTCTTCAGGGTAGGTGTATCCTCGAGGCCCTTCCTCTCTTCCATGGCGGGTCTCCTTCCCCAAGCAGGCTGCCCTCCTTCCAGGACAGGTCTCTCCTGACAACGGGCCCAGCACAGGTGAGGCGGAGCTGCAGGAAGGACAGGCCTGTCAGCTCTGGGCCGTCCTTCCAGGAGCCGTCACGGGCGCCGAGATCCAAAGACCTCGTCCATCATCCCACGGCCCGCCTGACTCAAGGTGCGGCTTCCATCTGCGTCTGAGGTGATCAAAATTGTAACGCACTCCCACGACTCTCACCTTCCGGACACGATTGCTGACGGCAAAGCGGTGTGTGAACAAATGTGGTGAAGAGAGCGTAGAGAGGGTGCCCGGCTATCAAAAGATACAGTGTCTGGGGGCCTAAGGGCTTGAAGATAAACAAGCGGCCATCCCGCAACAGAGCCCGCGTGTAAGAAGCACATCAGCCTGTGTGGCCACCAGGTGGGATCAGGTATCAGGCCACAGAAAATCCAAAATAATAATATCAATACAACAGAGGGGAGGGGGTCAGAGTGGAGACCCAAAGCCCATCTGTAGACAATTGCACATCCCCTCACAGAAGGGTCACAAGGAAGGGACAAGTCATTCAGGGTGCAGTGTAGCACCAACGAAAAAGACAACATTCTTCTAGTTCTTTAATGCTTCCAACCTACACCCCCCCCCCCAACTATCATGACCCCAGTTCTACCTTACAAATCCTGCTAGACCGGAGTATGTACATTGGTACAGATAAGAGCCCAATATAGATAAGCCCCCCAGGATCAGTAATGGGAGGAGCAATACCATGAGGGTAGGGGGAGAAAGAGGGATCCTGCTGCAGTGATCAACATATAACAGCCCCCTCCCAGCGAGGTGAATGATAGAAACATGAGAGAAGGGCGACAGCCGACAGTGGAAGATGTGAAGATAACAATGACGATACGTACTGTATAAAGTGCTCATGAGGGAGGGAGGGGGAAAGAGGAGCTGATGAGACCAAGGGCTCCAGCAGAAAGAACATGTTTTGAAAAGGATGGTGGCAACATCAGTACAAATGCGCTTGATACAGTTGACATATGGATTTGTGAGTGTTCTGTCTCCCATAGAGTCATTTAATTAAAAAAATTAAATGGCCGGGGGGTAGGGGGTGAAGGGGAGCTGATATCAAGGAGTTTAAGAAGAAAAAGAATGTTTTGAAACCAACCACAGTTGTACAGTGCTGCTCGATGTGACTGAACTGTGGAACGCTATCTGTATTACCTCCCAATAAAAAGGTTCTTGGTGGAAAATAAAGCCACATAATTAAGCAAAACAATTTAAATGGGGAAAAAACGGGCACGATGGGTGGTCCTCAGATCCATGGCAATCTGCTCACAGGCTGAGTGCATGCATGTGTGTGTGTGTGCGCACGCACGCATGTGCGCACATAAGTGTGTGTGTGTGTACATTCCTAAGCCAGGGAGCAAGTGTGAATAGGTACCCAACTGAAGAGGAGTCCGCTCCCCTTGACCGGAGAGTAGCAGGCTTGCTGGAGAATTTGAGGTGTCCTAAAACTGCCACAACGAGACGCAGAAGCAGGGGCTGGTGGCTCGTGATTGTAAAAGGACTCGCTTACATGGAGAGCAGGGGGTGGGGGTGGGGTGGGGTGGGGGGTTGAGGACCAGGGCAAGGCACTTCCCCCAGAAACCAGCCCCCAAACCAAACTCACTGCCCCAAGTCACCCCCTATGGGTTTCCGAGACCATCACTGCTCACCGGAGTGGAAAACCCGGCCTTTCTCCCACAGAGGTGCTGCTGGTTTTCAACTGCTGATCTGGTCACTCAGCCCACACACCCCCCGGGCTCCTTCACGTCCCCATCAGCTCCTACTCTAACTCAGGCCTGCCCCCTGCTGGAGAGCCCAGGCTTAAACAGTCCCCGTGTTCCCTGGCCCCCTGGTCACACGTGCTGGGTGACCTGGGGTGGAGGGCCCAGGAGAGCGGCTGCAGCAGCTGCCAAGGTGAAGACACTGGCGGCCCAGCAGCTGCTTTTTGGGCAGCTAACCTCTAAATCGGCAGTTTGAAGCCACCAGCTGCCCCCAGGGAGAACGATGAGGCCGGCAGGCGAGGTTCAGGCACCAGCCCAAGCCCACCCAGCCAGCAGACGGGCTGAGGGTGCCAGCTTCTGCCTGAGCCCAACAGCACCCGGGAGCAAGAGGGGAGGCTGCCGGGTAGAGCGGGAGGGAAGGGGGGGCAGGCTTTCTGGCCCAGTAAGAAGTGATAGGAAGAAGGACGGGCCCCTCTCTGGGGCAGTAGCATGGCTCGCTCTCCATGCATGGCCCTGGGATCTGCAGCCATCCGGAGTCACAGTCCCGCCCCCCAGGCTTCTGAATGGGAAAAGGTTCTCACAGCCCAACAGCGCGCCCACTCCTCACTCCCACGTCCGCGCCCCGAGCACCCGCTCCCTGCTGGTGCCCGTCCTCCCCTCCCCGATGGGTGGGCACTCCCTCTCGCTCACATTGCAGGGTTCATGGCAGAGTTGTGAACATAGGCCACGCAGCTGCTTGTCTGCACCAGCATTTGGCTGGGAGCACCAGCATTTGGCTGGGAGCACTTCAGGGTCTGGTGGCATCCACACTCGTGGGCATGGTCGAAGGGTGACAGCGTCACAGGCCATTAGGTGACCAGGTCGTCCACCTCCACCCTGTGATTGGACCAGATCACCCTCCGTTTTCCCGTCAGGCCAATTTCCGCCTGGCGCCTGGCCTTCAGAGTCAGCTGGGTAAGTGAGGTCAGGGGGTAAGACCTTCACATCCAGTCACAAAGCCCACCTGGAAGAAGCATGCCAGCCCGTGTGATCACGAGGTGTCCACAGGAACAGGCATCAGAAGTTCAAAAACAAGCAACCAAATTGACATGAAGGAGCGCAAAGTGGAGACCCTGTAAGATAATGGGACAGTCCCTCACAGAAGGGCCACACGGAAGGGATGATTTATACAGGGTGCAGGACAGCACTGTTGAGACACATGACTATCCTCTAGTTCTTTTTGGGGGGAGGGGCGGCATCACTGCCCTAGTGGGAGTAGGAAGCCCAGCCTTGCTTCTGGAGAGCTGCTCCTGGATTTGAACCGCCAACCCTGTGGAGCACAGTCCCGCACTCAACCACTGCGCCACCAGGGCTCAGCCCCCCTCTAGTTCTTTAATATTCCCTCCCCTTACTATTATAGTCTTAGTTTTACGTCATTAATCCTGTTAGACCTGCATATGACCTTGTGTATAATGAAGATCATTCCATGCGTGAAATCTAAGGGAGATAAATCCTGCAGGAATTGTAACAGGAGTAGAGGATCCCGGGGGCACGGGGGGCTGGGGGGGCGGTGAGGGGCTAAAAACTGACTACATAGCCCACTCGAGGGGAAAGAAAACCAGCAGGACAGGTGAACAGACACACTGGACGGTGTAAGACATGGAAAAAGGAATAGCAGTCATAACAGCTAATATAATGACGCGTGTTCTTGGGGAACAGGGTTGGGGGAGGTTGGGGATAAAGGGGAGTTGATAGCAAAGAGTGCAGGAAGAGAGAACATGTTTTGAAAACGATGGTGGCAGCCGTGGCATGAGCTCGACCTCAACTGGAGGCGCTCAGGAGATCAATAGCTCTCTGGAGGCGGGGCACACATGCTCCTTGCTCCCTCCCCCTGTGAGACATCCCTGCTGACGAGACACGTGGGGCAACCCTAGAGTCCCAGAGCTGGAGGGGCCACGTGGAGACCCACGCCAGCGCTGAGATGCTTCCACCGCCACTGGATCCACAAGACTTCCTGCCCCCGGCCCTGTGACCTCCCTGCATTCGGTGTCATTCATTGCCTGCGTTGTGTGAGTCTGAAGAGGAATTTATAGATTGGTATCAGACAGGTGAGCTAATAGTGCACTTATGGACTTGACCTGGACTGGGTTGGGATGTTCTCTTTTATTTTGGGGGGGCATCACTGCCCTCTGGTGGTGGGAGTAGGAGGCCCAGCCTTTGCTCCTGTGGATCTGCTGTTGAAATTGAACCTCCATCCCAGTGGGCCGCAGTCCTGCGCACAACCACTACGCCACCGGGACTCAGCCCGGGATGTTTTCTTAATGCAAAACCGAATAAAGCTTTCTAATATCCATATGATTGTGTCTGGATTTGTTTTTCTCATTGTGCTAGTTCAGATAGACTAGAGAAACAAAGTCATAAACACATATAAGTATCAGAAGAAGCCAGCTTCTGATACAGACAACACGGGTTCAATAGGCACAGTTGTAGAGTGATAACTATCATTTATTATAATAAAGCTATAGAGAGCATGAGAGAGAGAGAAATAGTGAGTCAGACACATTTCACATCAGGGTAGCATACTCACCTTCGCCCTGCTTGGTGATCCACGTGGAGAGAGAGAGTGGGGCAAGGGAGAGGGACGAGGGCCAGGAGAGAGGCGGGAGAGAGAGCCTCTATCCTATGTCCCATCCTTATATACCCTCTGCAGCCAAGCCAGGCCCCCAGTTACAGGCAAGGATATGCGTCACAGGAAGGGATTGTCCCATACGCACACCTTATAGGAAAGGGAGCAATCGGGGTCCCATGTGACAAGACCAGACCCAGACTGCTGGATGTGGCTAGACAGGTTACACTGGAGATCATGAACAGCAGCGTGTCACTCCGCCCACAGGCGTCAAGGGAAGCCACCACCATCCTAACAGCAGGGGAGTCCGCTCTCTTGTGAGACACACAAAGGCCTCAGATACCTGGGAGCTTCAGGGAGAATAGCTACCTTAACCTCCACACCAAATACTGCTAAATAGTTTGCTTAGTATTTTGGAGTATATAATTGTGGAAAAGTCCTGTCTTCATCCCACACACATGTGTATAAAGAGAGTTTTTTTAATCCTTTTACTGGGGGCTCATACAGCTCTTATCACCATCCGTGCATAAGCACATTGTGTGTCAAGCATGTCGTACATCCACTGCCCTCTTCATTCTCATAACATTTCCTTTTTATATTGGCATCAGTTCCTCACTTTACCCCCCTCCCTCCTCACACTCCCCCCACCATAAACCCTTGAAAAATGATAAATTGTTATTACACTCTCATAGCTTACACTTCACCCAGGGAGGAGGTTCCATGTAGATCTTATCATCGGTTCCCCCTTCAACCCCACCTTCCCTCCACCCTCCTGGTCTCGCCACTCTCATCGCTGGTGGATCATCTGGTGGATTCCCTGTGTTTCTGGCTCCTATCTGGGCCAGGGTACAGCCTCTAGTCTGGGCGGATTTGTCAGGTAGAACTGGGATCATGACAGTGGGAAGGAGGAAGCATGGAAAAACTAGAGGAAAGTTGTATGTTTCATCATTGCTACACTGCACCCTAACTACTTTGTCTCCTCTCAAGAGAGAGTTTTATAGAAAGGATCATTGTACATTAAGAAAGCATGCCGGGGCTGAGCCCCGGTGGCGTAGTGGTTGTGCGCGGGACTGCGGCCCACTGGGATGGAGGTTCGATTCCGGCTCCCAGGAGCAAAGGCTGGGCCTCCTACTCCCACCACCAGGGCAGTGATGCCTTAAAAAAAAATAAAAAATAAAAATAAATAAATAAATTAATTAAAAATTAAAAAAAAAAAAAAAGAAAGCATGCCGAGGGCTGAGCCCCGGTAGCGTAGTGGTTGTGTGCGGGACTGCGACCCACTGGGATGGAGGTTCAATTCCAGCAGTGGAGCTGGGCCTCCTACTCCCACCACCGGAGAGCAGTGATGCCCCACCCCCCCAAAAAAAAAAATAGAAAGAAAGCATGCCAGCCTGAGCCCCGGTGGCATAAGTGGTTGAGTGCGGGACTCCAGCCCGCGGGCTTGGCGGTTCAAATCCAGCGACGGCTCTCAGGAACGACACTGGGTAGTGCCCACGACCACCAGAGGCAGTGATGCCCCCCCCCAATAAAAAGAAAGCTTGCCAACCCAGTCCAGTCCAAGCTCATATGTCCGATAATAATCTATAAAGTTCTCTTCGGATTCACGGAGCACATGCTATGACCTCAAGTGCAGGACGGGCACAGGACGGTGGTGCGATGTCTTGTGGGTCTCACGGTGTGGTAAGCATCTGAGTGCTGGCAGGGGTCTCCATGTGGCTCCTCTGGTCCCCAGGCCATGGGGTCTATCAGCATGCCCCCAAGTGTCTTATCAGTAAAGCATCTCCAAGGGAGTGATGAGAGAGAGAGAGAGAAAAAAAAATGTCTTCCACCTCTGTGTGAGTCCAGGGAGACTAGAGAAACAAATTCATAAGCACGCATATGTATATAAGGAAGAGGTTTATATACAAGAGGAGTGGAACATGAAGAATGTATCACAACCCAGTCCAGTCCAAGCCCATAAGTCCGATGTTAGCCCATCTGTCCAACACCAATCCATTAGTCCTCTTCAGACTCATGAGGCACATGCAATGACGCCAGCGCAAGCGCAGGCCAGCGGGCGCAGAGTCTTGAGTAACCGGAGGTGCTAGAAGCATCTCAGCGCTAACAGGAACCTCTCTGGGGCTTCTCAAGCGTCTCAGCACTGGCAGGGGTCTCCACGTGGCTTCTCCGGCCCCGGAGGTCTGGTTCCATTAGGGTCAGCCCATGTGGCTTCTCCTCCAGCTCCTCCAGGACTCTGGGTCCATCAGCAATGCTGCCATTTTGTCTTGTCAGTAGTGTCTCCCATCTCTCATCTCCGCCGGGGGAAATATTGTGAGATTTCCCAGAATTCTCAGTGACAGTCACCCCCACACAGGTCTTATTGGCTATCTCCAGATTGACGAGCTAGACTCCACCCCTACACTCCCAATCACGAGATTGACATCAAAACGCATGACGCAACCTTCAAGTAGGAAAACCAGATTTTCCAGAATTCTCAGAAGAAAGTCGTGCCCACACAGAGACCTTATTGGCTATGATCTGATTGACAGACTAGACTCCACCCCTTGACTCTTAATCCCCTCCAGTGCCAAATTGACACCAGATGGTGCAACTACCACTTTAGTCAACCCAGACTGACACAAAGGCAGGAGGGTAGCATGGACAGGACCAGAGGATGTGGCCGGGCACGAGCCTCCCTGTCATAGAGTGTGGGGTGGCCTGTGGCCTCCAGAGCTGGACCTGAGGTCCCCACATTCCTCTGCCTCTGCCCTCTTGGCAGAAAGTGGCCCCAAGACTGCGCAGGGGGCAGGTCCCTAGAGCCAGGCCAGCCGCCTCCTCAGCCCTGTTTCCTCTATATGCACTCCCTTCGCCGTCCAGTAGGTGGCACAGCCCTGCCCTGAGCTTTGCCACCAGGATTTGCAGGACATCTGCCCTGGGATGTCACGGGCTAAGTGCTGGGCTCCTCAGACCCGGGCAGTTCTCTGCCGCCAGCAGGGGCGGGGTGTTTAGGTTCTGAGGTTGGCCTGGGTGCAGAGGGGGAGACTGAGGCAGGCGGGGACTCTCAGGTCCTCCTAGGACACTTCTTCCACTCAGCTGACTCTGCCCACACAGAGCTCATGGTGTCTGGGTTCTTGAAGGGACATGAGTGCTGGGTCTGCGGACAGGTGCACGCCTTGTGTGAACTGGGGGGCGACGACACCTCACTTCACGGCTCCCTACCTATGCCTGGGACACTGCCATGCACCCCCCCCCCATCCCCATCTGAGTCTCTCTGATATCCTCTGACTTTTTGCCATGTGACCTTCAACAAGCTGCCCTGGACCTAAACCAAACTGGGGAGCTGAGCCTGGCTCCCAGCAGCCCCTGGAGTTCCAGACTCCTCTGCACGGAGGAAGCTAGCAGGAGAGCGGCGGCTGGTGGATTTGAACACCAACCTATGGTCAGCATCCCAGAACTGTGCCTACTGCACCCCCAAGGGGCCCTCCCTTCCCCACTCAGGGGTCATGACTGGGTGCACCACAGAGGGTCCTGGGGGAGCAGGCCCCTTTGTAGTAGCGGTGTAGTCAGCTGGGTCTCGCGCCGCCCCCCCCCCCCAACCGTCTGCTGGAGTCAGACCCGATGCCCACATGGACCTCATAGGCAGGAGATAGTCCCCTCGGGGGTCTGCTCAAGGACACCGGTGTTGTGTGAGGGGCAGCCCTGTCCTCTCAGAGGGGATGGATGTGCTGCTGGAGAAACACAGGCAGCAGGAGCATAAAACGTAGGGTCAACATGGGGCCTGGGGGTTCTGCATGTGACAGGACTGTCACAGCCATGCAGACTCCGACACGCGTGTGTGCTGAGATCATGGCCTACGACATGTGCAGACTGACACACATGTGTGGCGAGTCCACGTCGAGTGCAGACACTAAGTCGCCCTCCTGGACAGGCAGGCGTGTGGCCAGCAGGGTCCCAGAGACGGGGCAGCACAGAAGCTGCCTGCTTCTCTCTGTCAGACGCTGCTGGCTGGGTGCCCTGTCCAGGCAGGCTGAGCCCAAGTGTTTCCTGGGGGGATGGGTGGGGTGGGTGAGGTGAGTGGGGTGGGGAGTGACACAGACATTCCACTCGGCCTGTAGAGGTCAGTGCTTTCACTGGCCCGAGGAGGGCAGACAGTGCCCGACCTGCTGTGCAGCAGCTCCCACGACCAGGGGCCCCCGAGGGGATTGTCAAGCCAATGTCAGGGTCTGTGAATTTCCGCAGGAAATGCATTTCCAAGGACCTTGAACTGAACCCCGGCCTCCTCAGGGAAGCCCACAGGCCGGCAAACTGCCACGTCTTCAGAAGAGCAGCCAAGCCAGTTCCCACGTAGCGGGGGGTAAAGACGCCCCCAAACTGCTGCTCGGACCTCATCGCTGATGTAGCCACTCCCCTCTCTCCCCCTGCATCCCTGGCTCTGTGACAGAGCGTGTACCCCAAACCCAAGCCCACCACCACAGGCGGATTCCAGTCCCCAGCAGCCCCACAAACAGTTCCCTTCCAAGACTGGAGCCCTCTGCAGAGCAGACTGCCTCGCCTTCCTCCCTCGGAGCAGCAGCCCTGCGCCTGAGTCACGGTGCCATCAGGGCTCCGTCAGGGACCAAACCAAACTCCGTCTCACTGCCGTGGAGTCAGCCTGAGTCACGGCGACCCGCAGGACGGGGCAGAGCTGCGCCTGGGGGCTCCCGAGGCCGTCACTCTGCGAGAGCAGACAGGCTGGCCTTTCTGGGAAGGAGCTACTGGATATGCAGATGATAGATAGATGATTGATAGATAGATAGATAGATAGATAGATAGATAGATAGATAGATAGATAGATAGATAGTTGATAGATTAGATAGATGATAGGTAAATTAGATAGATAGATGATAGATACATAGATTAGGTCTATGATAGCGAGCTAGATGATAGATGGATGGATAGATAGGTAGATTAGATAGATGAATGACTGAGAGGTAGATAGATGATAGACAGACAGACAGACACACTGCCATCAAGGGAATGCCCCCTCTCAGCGACCCTGCGGCCTTCAGAGACCGCCCTCTTTATGAGAGCAGACAGTCTCCTTGTTTTCTGTGGAGTGGTGGTGGTTTCAAACCGCTGGCCTGGCAATGAGGTTCCCCGTGGTTCCCCAGGGTCCCACCAGGGCGGCTCCAGACCTGTCAATAAGGGAAACAATACCGGGGCGGGAAGGGGGGGTCAGACGTCACCCTGGACAACCACATACCGAAGGGCAAAGGGCAGCATGTGTCTGGGCAAAGTGGAGCAGGTGGGAGGATTCGGGAAGGAGGCCCGGACCAGGGGGGAGGGGAGGTGGCACAGGGCGGGGGCCACAGGTCAGGGATGGCGAGCTGGCGGGCAGAGAGCTGGGCGGGGTGTTGAACGGAGAACCGACTTGCTCTGTAAACACCGATCGACAGAGAGTGAGAGAGCAGCAGAGACACACAGATGTGGGCACCGGGTGGACGGGGCGGGATGGGGGGAGGGAGGGCAGACGGACACACCGGACCAGACTCCCAGGCACCCCACACCCCGAGTCTGTCCCTGGAGGCTGCTCCCCAGCCCACCCCTGTCCCCATCCCCACCCCCAGGAAGCAGGCGCAGGCCCGGTTTGGAGGGCAGACTGGAGGCAAGGCCTCCCTGCCGGCCGGAGGACAGGGCAGCCAGATGACAGGTGAGACAGCAGATGGTGGCCGGAGGGGGGCGGTCAGTCTGTGAGGTAATGAGGTAGCTATCAGGCAATGTTTTGCTGGTGGCTGAGAGTCCAGCCCTGCTCGAGACCAGGTAGGGCAGGGGTCTGTCTACACAGACCCCAAGGCTTCCTGCCCCCACAGTAGCTCGTGCTCACCCCTCCCGGGACCGGCCACCCAGACCCATGTGTACAGCACAGATGCCTGGCTGCAGCAGGTCCTCTGCTCACAGTGACCCAGCCTGTCCGGCAATGCTCAGGGGTGGAGACTGGCTGCAGAGTGGACAAATCTCTGGGCTGATCCCGCAGGCCGGGCCCTCCAGGGATGCTCAGTGCCTGCCAGCAGAGCCCTGGGGCCTCCCAGTGGCTGGAGGGAGAAGGGCAGCTGAGAGGCCAGTGGACGGCTCCGTGGTGGCCAGCAGGGGGAGCTGCCGGGGCATCTGTTGGCATTTCTGGGGACCCTGAGGGGGAGCTGCCACTGCACTGACTGTCCGTCAGGTTCCCAGGTGGCACTTCCTGGCAGAGTGGACTGCCACAGCCCTCTCCCACCAGCTCCTTTAAGAATGACCCCCCACACACACACCTGCTTATGTTGTCAGGGTGCCCTTGAATCAATCAGTCCAGACCCACAGTGACCCGGCATGCAACCCTGCCCATCCTCACCATTGTTCCTGGGCCCTTTGTCACGGCCACTGTGCCTGTCTCTCTCGTTGAGGGCCTCCCTTCTTCCCCTGCCCTGTCTGTGTCACCAAGCAGGACGTCCTTCACCGGGGATATCTCTCCTGACATGTCCTTGCCTGGAAGCAGCGCTCTGGCTGTGCTTCTCCCAGGACAGACCAGGGGGATGGTCCTGATTCGTCCCCGGCGGCATCACTTCTCACCTGTGTGCATCCTGCAAGTGCCATTCCCCGCTGCCTCTCTAAGGCCAACGAAGTGACCTGCCCAAGGTCACACAGCAAGTGCCCAGACTGGCTCTCTGGACACCCAGCCGCCCGCCCCCACATCCATGCCCTCGATAATTACGTTGTCACCAGTAGTGGAGCCCACACAGGCCCTTGTCCACAGGGGAAGTGCGGGGTCAGGGTCATTGCACACCTGTGGACCCCACCACCCTGAGGACAGAGGGCAGGGGTGACGTGTTCACAGGGCTGCGTGCCAGCCCTCCTCAAGCCAGGCTCACAGACAGAGCGGGGCCTCGGCTCCTGCCGCTCTGCCCGCTCTGCCCCTCCCTCTGCCCCCCAGGGGCCCTGGCTGTAATTACTGTTGGCGCACTCTCTTTTCCCTGCCTCCTGGGGTTTGGGCACCGAGGACTGGGAGAGCTGGCAGCCTCCGCCTCCTGCGGAGCGGCTGGTGGTTTCAAACCGCTGGCTTTGCCGATGGCAGCCGGATCTCATAAGCACCAGGCCAGCAGGGCTGCTCCCGTATTCGGAGGGGCCAGAACCCTTTTTGAAGGATTCTCTGTGTGAAGTCACAGGGCTGGTGGCCGTGTATCTGCAGGAAATGATTCTCCCCAATGTGGGGGGTGGGGGTGGCTGTGTGGGGGCCAGCAGTTCAAACCCACCAGCCGCTCCACAGGAGAATGACCGGGCTTTTCCCTCCATAAAGAATTAACAGTCTCCGGTACAAATGCACTCGACGCGGTTGATGTACGCGCTGCTCCAAGGGCTGTAAGAGCCCCCATACAGTGATTTTACATAGGTGTTTTAATTGCAGTCTCAGAAGCCACAGGGCACTTCTACCCTGTCCCACTGGTCTCTGTGACCCAGACGAGCACTCAGGGCAGGGAGGAGGCCCTGAACCCGAGGATGAGCTGGGTCTACCCTGCCCTGGAATTGACTCAGTGCCAGAGTTTGGTCGTCTTCACGAGGCTGGAGGCCTGGTGGACTGGCGGGATGCACGGCAGGCTGCTGGCCCCAAGGCCGGGAGTTCAACCCTCCCAGTTTCCCTATGGGAGAGAGATGAGACTGTCTGCTCCTATGAAGACCGACGCCCCAGAGACCAGGTAGGGGTCACCAGGAGCCCTGTCCTTCCAAGCTCGGCCCCCTGAGAGACACAAGGTCAGCAGTTAGAAGCCACAAGCCAGGTCTTCAGGATGAAGATGAGGCTCTCCTCTCCCTCAAAGAGCTGCTGTGTCAGAGCCCCAGGGGCAGCCCTGCCCTGTCCTGCGGGGTCGCAGTGAGGCCGTCTTTAGGGCCCCCTTTTCTCAGCCGTGAAGGAGCAGCAGCAGGGAGAGGGCAGGAGAGCCCGGCTCCAGGTGACAAGGGGGTACGATCCAGGACAGTTTTGTGTGCTGGGCTTAGAGGCAGGGCGGGTGCACTCCACCCCTGCCTGCACCTGCACCTGCCCTCTTCCCCTGACCCACTGTCTATTTAGAGCAGCGGTTCTCAACCTGTGAGTCACAACCCCTTTGGGGGTCACACAACCCTTTCACAGAGGTCGCCCAGTTCCTAACAGCAGCAAATTAAAGTGATCAAGTAGCAACAAAAAGAATTTTATGGTTTGGGGGGGTCCCCCAATGAGGACCTGTACTAAGGGTTGCAGCATAAGGAAGGTTGAGAACCACTGAGTTAGAGGTTCTGAAAAGTTTGCCTAACCATGTGGGACAAAGAAGGTCTGCGTGTGGCAGACGGGAGACTGGTTTTGTCACCATCACAATGTACCTGCTCACGTGGTCATCTCAGTGCACCTGTTCTTGGCAAACACCAAAACAAAGCCTCTCCTGACCCACACACCTTACCCACTGGACCTCACTCCGTGGGACTTCTTTCTGTTTCTGCGAATGAAGCGGGACATGAAAAGACAGCGATTTGATGATGAAGAAGAGGTGAAGAAAAAAATGAGGGAGGTGCTGTCGGCCATCCAAACAGACGAGTTTGAAAAATGTTTTCAAGAATAGAATCGCAGATTTGACAAATATATTGAGTTAATGGAGAATAACTTTGAAGTTTGCTAAGATTGTTTTGTTTTTTAAAAAAATCAAGGGCTGAGCCCCGGTGGCATAGTGGTTGTGCGCAGGACTGCGGCCCACTGGGTTGGAGGTTCAATTCCGGCTCCCAGGAGCAAAGGCTGGGCCTCCTACTCCCACCACCTGAGGGCAGTGATGCCTAAAAAAAAAAATAAAATCAAATAAAAAATCAAATACATTGCTTTGGGGAAATATTTTCCCCTTTATTGGGGTGGGTGGTACCCCCTGGTAGATGCTAAATAATACATAGATAGTAGTATAGATACATAGCAGTAAAATCGATACCTAAATAGATACCCAGACAGATACCTACATACTTAGTAGTATAAATAGATCTGTAGATACATAAGTGGGTGCATAGATAGTGGTAAAGATACCTAGACACCAGAGGCACGGACAGGAGCACAGACAGATACATGTAATTGACAGACGGAGAAGGACACCAACGCACTGTGCTCTGGTGATGGTGCAGTTATGCATTGGGCCACCAACCCACAAGACCAGCAGCTCCACATCTCCAGCAGGTCTGAGGGAGAAGGAGGCTTTCTACCTAGCAAAGATTTCCACACTTGGAAAACTGCTAAGGCAGTGGACGGCCTACTTGCATGGCCTGGCTCCTGGTTCCCGTGCAGACCCCACAGCCGGCTGGCTGCAGCCCCAGCAGGACGGACGGGGCTGGCAGGTTCAGTGCACACGGCCCTTCTGTCCAGTTGGGGTCTCCCTCACCCCGTGTTCTCTGTGCTGCTGCCAGAGGCTGGCCGGAAAGCACCCTGGGGTCCCCACAAGCAGGGCTCTGGTCCTTCCTGGCCAGTCCGGACCCTGGGCTGCTCAGCTCTAGGCAGGACCTGGCCTCTGTCTAATCCTTGGAGCAGATCCAGTTCACAGGAACTGGCTGCAGAGCCAGCTCTCCCGGCTCCGCCCGCCAATGCCCAGGAAGGCCGGGCAGAATCTGGGCACAGGCAGCTGCCAGGACAGACCTCCCCCAGCCTGGCGCTGAGCTTCCTGTAACAGGACTGCCGCTGGTGGGGTGGGGGTGGAGCTGTACCCACCTGGGACATCCCTGTTCAGAGTGCGGTACTGGACCACCAGCAGCATTTAACCCGCCTGGGAGAATCTCTGAGCAGAACCTGCATTTTTTCGGGGGGAATGACATCACTGCCCTCTGGTGGGAGTTGGGAGACCCAGCCTTGCTCCTGGAGAGCTGCTGCTGGATTTGAACCAGCAAGCCAGTGGACCACAGCCCCGCTCTCAACCACTACGCCACCGAGGCTCAGCTTCAGAACCTGCATTTTAATAAAAGCCCCAAATGGCTTGTCCTCAGGTGCTAGTCTGCAGGCCAGCAGTGCACACACACACACACACACACACACACACACACACACACCCTGGCACAGCAGTGAAGTGGGCTGGCCCTCTGCGTGTATGGAGATGGCATCCATCGGAGCCCTGCACCTGTGGCTCCAGCTGGAATGGCCTTCCCGGGGCGCAGTGGTCTCACACCAGACTGTTAACTGCAAGGTCAGCAGTTTGAAACCATCAGCCGCTCCTCTGGGGGAAGACGAGGCTTTCTGCTCCCCGTGGAGTGTCAGTCGCAGAACCCCCGGGGCAGCTAGACCTGACCCACAGGGCAGCTGTGAGCCAGCCTGCCTTGAAGGCTGGGGTGTGTTGGGTTTGCTTCCACTTGAGCTGGGGTGCTGCTGCTCACGGGTCCGGGGACAGTGACCCAGGCCATGGGCAGAGCCTCATCCCAGGGACCCATAAGCAAGGCGGTGACAGATGGAGGATGGTGGAGGTGCCAGGGAGCCCACGTTACTGGGCTCTGCCATCAGCACCGGTGAGATGGAGGGACACGTCGCACCTGCCTCTCCCAGGGTTAAAGAGCAAAGGTGTCTCAGGGTCCCTGACCCCAGCTGAGGTCTTGCTGATAGCCGTGTGTGTGTGTGTGTGTGTGTGTGTGTGAGAGAGAGAGAGAGAGAGAGAGAGAGAGAGAGAGAGAGAGAAAGAGAGAGAGAGAGTAAGAGGATCAGAACAGAATCAGTGCCTTTGACTGACGCAGACAGAGAGTCTCACGGACGCCAGAAGAACACACAGACCTGTCTGGGAGGAAGTACGGCCAGCGTGCTCCTTCCAGACGGGTGGTCAGAAGGATGCTGTGCTTGGTCCAGCAGAGAGAGGAAGTTCCTCAAGAACCTGGGCAGACCTGGGATTGCAGTGACAACCCCGAGTCCAGGATGACTGTGATGGCCAGTGTCCTGCTTGGCTGTCCACCAGCCCACTGGATGTCAGACCCCCTGACAATGCAGACAGCCATGCTGCTAGGGAGACCGCTTGGGTCTCTGTGCTTTGCTTTGGGAAAAGCAAGTGCAGACCTTGTTCAGGACATGGGGGGGGGCAGCTAATGAAGGCCCCTCAGTAGATAGGAGTCCAAGGGGGGTGGGCAGGAGCACCCCCCTGGCCTTAGGTGGGGTGAGGGCCAGGCAGGCTTTCTGAAGGGAAGAGGACAGGCCATGTGATGGTGGGAGGGAAGCTGGGCCGGGGAAGCTGTGGGTACAATCAGGCTGGAGTCCGTCTGTGTTGGGGGCTGGGAGAGACACCAGGGACAGACTGGGGGGGTCCCGTGAATCATGCTCAGGAGGCCGGACACTAGCCCATGGTCACTGGTTTCTGAGAGCCACAGAAGATGTAACCAGGCAGCAGGCAGGAGCTGGGCACATGGGCACTGCTACAGGGCCTTCAGCCAGTGGGTGACTGGAACGTGCTGCTTCCCATGGCCTTCCCCAGGCCTTTCTTCTCCCAGGGTGCCCCTGGATGGGCATGGACTGACCCTGTTCATGAGCTCCAGTCTGTAAAGATCCTCAGCACAGACCCTCAGACACCCAAGGCCACTTGCTCTGCGTGAGCCTGGATCCAGCCCCCAGCACCCCTCTGGTTGCACTGCTGCCCTCTGACCTGGGCCCTTGGACACACCACCTCACCCCCTCCTGCTGCTGTCAGCCGGGACCCAGCACCTCTGGGCCTCTTTTCTGGACCAACAGTCCCCCCCCCAGCCCTTTCCCACCCCCACCCAGCTTGCCAGACCCCCGTGGGAAGGTACCAGTCCAGCTCAGATGCGCTGCAGTTAAGAACGAGGCTGCCTCGTTCTAATGAGGCACATGCATCAGCTCCCAGAGGAAGGCACAGGCAGGCCTGGTGGAGGCGACAGGTGGGTGTGAAGGGTGTTTTGAGATGGTGGAGCACAGCTGACTCGCTGTCTGCTGGGCAGGGGTTGGGAAACCCCGAGGACCATGTCCCCAAGTGCCACATCTGGGGATGGCAGCTGGTGTCAGACCAGGTCAACAGCCACAGCTGGGAGAACATCTCCCCAGAGCCCCCCTGGCTGGCTTCCAGAACACGTTGGGGGACACCTGGCTCCTTGGTCCATCTGCCTACCCAGCGAGTCAGCCAGCATGAAGGGTGAGGAGGGAAGAGAGAAGTCTGAAGGGCCTTCCTTTCTCCCGCCACCATACAAGGGGGGGTGGGGGTGGTGACGAGACAGGGGAGGGAGGTGTGGTGCAGGGAGAAGGGAGCATGGCACGTAGGGGCCAGGAGAAGGCTGTGGAAAGAAAGTCCTCCTGGAAGTCCGGGTTGACGAGAGAAACCAATCCAGAGAGAAAGAGCTTCCTGTCAAAGAGCCACTGGATAAGAAGAAAATGACCCAGCTCAGTCCAGATCAAGCCCTCAAGTCTGCTATTAGCCCATATGTCTGCTACCAGTCCACACGCTCTTCTTCTGAGTCACGCAGCACCGCATGGGGCTGGACGTCTACATGGAAAGGCACGCACGCAGTGTACACAGCAAAAGAAGACCTTGGTTTACACCATGTTTGATGCGGGTGGGGGTGGCGCCTCTTTGTAGGAGCTCTAGGGCTTTGGGGCCCTGGCCCCTGGGACCCCAGAGGTGGCCAGCATCCAAGCACAGCCAGTGCCACGGCCCAGCTCCTGGAATCCCCACTGTGGGGGAAGCCAGACCCTAAGGCTATCACGGGTTCGTTAAGCGCCATTGTACAGCTATGACATGTAAAGAACATAGTAAAGTCACGGAGAATAAGAGAGGTAGGAGAAAGAGCAATGAAGAAACCAGGCACATTTCATGGTAGCATGCTCACTTCCTGGACAGCCGAGCTCTGGATAGCCAGGTCTGTGCACAGCACGGGCAGAGAGGGAGAACGACTTCTCTCTAACCAAGGCTTACTTATCTTTGCGGGGCCTGCAAGCTCCCTAATTGCAGGTAAAGACATACATCACAGGAAGGGGTTGTACTATAGCCGATACAGTAATGGGGGGGGGCTATTTAGGGGTGTACATGCAATAGGAAAAGGAGGGATTAGGGGTACACGTGTGGCAAGATGGGCAGAGCCCAGATTCAGGATGGCCGCCTAACTCTGGCTATCACTGAGCAGGTTTGACCACCTCTCTGGTTCTGCAGGCAAACAATTGCTATCCTTATGAGTAGTGTGTGAGTCCCAGGGTGTGGGGACCAGACAGTAGGGTCTGCCTGCTCTGATGGCTGGTGCCTTCAGGGAGATAACCTGACGATCATTTGCCATGAGTTGCAAGCAGTGTCCTAGGACTGATGTATATTTGGGGAACAGATTTTTTATATCCCACACCCCACAGCAACCCCATTGGGACTGTGACTAGGACCATTTTCCAGAGGAAATCAGCGAACTCAGGGGAGACACAGCCTACAGAACCACAAGCTCCCATTTTCCAGGCATACCCACCAGCGCAGACGTCCCACATCCACCGAGAGGGGCACCCAGAGGGAGGCAGAGACGAAGTAAGAAATCTGGTAACACAAAGACTAAAAAAGAAGAAGCAGCAAATAAATGATCCATGCGGAAAGAAATCTGGTACTGCCGAGTGTCGGTGAGGAGGGGGTGAGGCGGAGATGCAGACACACAGCTATAAGCCAGGCGCACAGCAAGACCTAACAAAAGCCCCTGTGGCGTAGCGGTTATGTACTGGGCTGGGCTGCTAACCAGAAGACCAGCGGTTTGAAAGCAGCAGGAAGATGGGCCCCCTACCCCTGTGAAGAGTTAAGGTCTCAGAAAGCCACCTGCCCTGCAGGGTCGCTGTTCATCAGGGTTGACCCAATGGCAGGGAATTAGTACAGTCTGAGAGGCCCTGGTGGCTCAGTGGTGAAGTGCTCACCTCCCCCTGAAGCCCCCTGGGAGACAAGACTTGACCACCTGCCCCTGTCAAGGTGAGCCCACACCAGTTGCCACTGAGAAGATTAGGACTCCGTGCACCGGTGGGGCAGGGACCGGCATCCAATGGTGTCTGAGCCTGTCTGTCTGTAAACCCTTACAGGCCCAGACGCAGCACTTTTCTTCTGTGAGCAAGGGTGATGTTTTCAGAGGCCGCCTTCCTAGTGACAGTCTGGCTCCTTCCATTCAGGCGCAGGCTGTGGGGGTGAGGTGTGGGGGGTGGGGGTGTCTGTCCCAAACAAATGGCCCCGGATCCATGCCTGCCCCACAGCCATTCTTCCTTTAGGCCCGTGGGGGCAGCCACCGTGTCTATCCATGTCGGTGAGGGCCTTCCTCCTCGCCACCACCTTCTCCCCCAGGGATGGGTCTCTCCTGAGGATGTGTCCAAGGAATGTGAGACTGCCTCTCTCCATCCTTGCCTCTCCGGAGCTCTCTGGCGGTGCACCCTTCAAGAAGATTGATGGGAGAACGTCGGAAGCAACACTCTCAGAGACACCATCAGGTCGATGGCCACAGGGCACAAGTGCTGCTGTAGCTTCCCAGGGTGGTAACCCTTCCTTTACAGGAGCAGAGAGCCCTGTGGTCCTGTGACAGGGTGGCTGAGGGGCTCGGATGACTGCTGGCCTTGAGGTGGGTGGCCCAGCGCCTAACCCGCAACACCACCAGTCCCCCTATCCAGGCAGCGGAAGAATGAAGTAGCTGACGCTTCTAAGAAGCCTGGACAGCTCCCTCCAGGATCCAGGAGCAGACACCGCCCTCAAGCTGAGGGACAAGGTTCCCTCTGCAGGACTGTGGGACCCCACTTGGGGCCCTGGGCCAGACTAGAGGTTTGGTGTAGTTAGGTTTGAACCCAGGCCACAATGCA
>PVJH01034114.1:0-20925 GCA_004026705.1 Nesogale talazaci | reverse complement strand
GACTGGAGGCTCCACTCCTGTAAAGACTGACAGGCTCCGAAGCCCACAGGGACAGTTCCCCCCTGTCCAATAGCGTCTCCGTGAGGCAGATTGAGCTCACTGGCAATGAGCAAGTGAGTCCAAGATGTGACTTCAAGACTTTTGATTCGCTGACGTCGGATGCAACCTGGCGAGGAACCCAGCGCTGGAGAAGGACATCCTATTTGGTAAAGCGGCCACCAGCGAAGGCCAAGGAAAGCCTCGCCGACCCGACCTCCTTGGCCGAGTTCAAATGCAAGTGTGGAGACGACCCCCTAGGAGGCAGCCTGGCCCAGGCGCTCCGTGCTCGCCTGCAGCCAAACCTGCTGCTTGGCTCCCTCCGCTTCCCAGCGGGCCGGCAGAGGTGGCGGAGCCCAGCTAGAATTTGATGGATTCGCAAAACAAAGACCTGTCTGGGGCCATCGGCCTTGTAGTAAGGTTCTCTGAGGGTGAGTAAATCTGCAGCTGGAGCGGAGGCTCCACCGGGGGAGGGAGAAGTGTCTGCCTGACATTTAGCGCCGATCCCGCTGGGGAATCCCCGGATGACAAGCTGCGTAGAAGCACTTGCAGGAGCACCTCCTGCAAACGCAGCCGGCCCTACCTCCAGTCCTACTCTTTTTATTTAAAAAGGGAAAATAAATCAATTGATTAAAAAATCATTAAAATGTTTAAAGGAAAATTGACATTTCTAGAGCCCTCTATCAAGGAACATCAAATGATCTTGTGTTTATCCGTTTATCTTCAAACGACTGTCAATTAAAGTATATAGTTTGTCTCATAGTTTTCTCTTTTTTTATGCCTGAAATGAGCTTTTATGTCATTAACGACTCCAAGTCCACTTCAGTTTTCTTTTCCGCGTTTTTTAGACTCCTTTTTAAAACTACTGATCTGAGGGGCTAGAAAAGCTGATTCCTGCCCATCATGATTGTCCTGCACCATTGCATATGTTTGCGAGTCTGAAGAGGACTTTATAGACTGGTAGCAGATATATGGGCTAATATCGATCATATGAGCTTGGACTAGACTGGATTGGGAGGCTTTCTTAATGTACAATTACCCTTATATAAAACTCTCTCTCTTATACACATATGAGTTTTTTTGAATTTGTTTCAATTTCTTTGAATTTGTTTCTTTAGTCAACTCCACAGTCCTGGAGTTGATGCTGACTCCGTAGGACAGAGTAGAAGCGCCTCTGTGGATTACCAAGACCATAACTCTTTATGGGAGGAGAAAACCACTAGCACAGGGCCCAAACAAAAGCCCTGCAGTCAACTGGCCCACCTGGAGCCGACCATGACCGATGCTGACCGTCAGATCCCTGGCTGCCCAGTCCCTGGAGCTCATCCAAGAATCTCTTTCAGCTGGAGAGGGAGGCAGCTTTTAGCCTTCTCTTTGTGGTTCAATATCAGCCTCTGTGGTGTGAAAGTGCCAGCAAATGGAACATCACCTGGTCAATCTGAACCTTAGTGTGCTTAAATGACCCTGTCCAAGAAAAGCAGGAGGGGTCTTTTTACCTTCCTGGTTCCTGGAAACCCTTCACAAGCAGGGCTGACCTTAACTTCAGGATGAGGAACCAGGTAGAAACTGAGGAAGGTGGTCATAAGCTGGCGGGGGGTGGGGGCACTCCCTCCAACAGGCCTCCAGCTCCTCGGAGACCCACAGACTTGACGGACACACTGCATGCACTTGGCCTCTCTTTCTCCTTCCACTCAAGGAGCCCAGGCAACCCAGCGGGTAGGCATTGGTTTGCCATCCACAAAGTCAGCATTTCAAAACCTTCAACTGCCCTGAGGAAGAAAGATGGGACTTTCTACTCTCATAGTTACAGTCAAGGAAGCTCAGAGGGGCAGTTTTACCCTGTCCGATAAGGACACTGTGAGTGGCATTGAGTCAATGATAGTTTTCCCCCATGCCACCCCCCTTAGACCCAGCGCTGTGCCCGCCCTTCCAACTGGGATCACCAAGCAGCAGCAATCAATCACCCTTTTCCAATGGCCTGGCTCAGAGCCACTTACCTGAGCACTGCAGGGGATCCCCCCATTTCTTCACCATAGACTGCTCCTGTCCAGGCCTGACTGGATCCTGAAGCAGTTGCACCCATATAAATGGTCCCCTTCAATGCAGGCTCAAGGGTCACATAGGTGTGAGAAAGCACGGGTAGGTGTCAACCCCCTTCCCCACCTCCTCCCCCTGGGGAGATGAATTACTTTCGGCCAGAGACCCAAGGACAGTTGTTTCCAGCATGCCTTCAGGATGATAAGCAATCTAAGTGATGATCCCAGGAGCACAGGAGATCACACAGATGGCAAGGGAATGTCGGGGGATTACCCTGCAGACCTACTCCCTACGGAAGAGCTTGGCCTGGATTCTGAGGCCTCAACCTCTGCTTGTCGAAGACCCTCTGGGGACCACCTGAGGGAAAGGAGCTGAGAAGCTAACTTTCACGTGAGCAATAGCCCTGCAAGAGCACTCAGAACAGGACAAGGAAATGTAAAGACTCCTTCCAGTTTCTATGTCCAAATGGCCTGAAAGAGGCTCGATTGGTTTCCTAGCGCCACCATAACAAAGAAGCATTTCTTTGAATTGCTTTTAATGCATAGAAAGGTACACTACATACTATAATTAAAACCATCCCCACAGTCCTGGAGTTGACGCTGACCCCGTAAGAGTAGAACCACCTCTGTGGATTTCCAAGACCATAACTCTTTATGGGAGGAGAAAACCACCTCTTTCTTCTGTGGAATGGCTGGTGGTTTCAAACCACTGACCTTGTGGATGGCCGCCTAACTCATCACCCACGGCACCACCAGAGCTCCTCACTTTATCCCACGACAAACATTGGTCTGACGTCGGCTATAAACTAGACCCATTGACATACAAATTCAGCTTAAACCCAGGTGTGGGACTGGAGCTTGTTCATAATCCGGGAGCTGCCTGCATGTAAGACGGCGTCCAACTCACCTCACGTCCGATTTCACAGCCGGTATCCTGGATGTTGAGCAGCGCGTGCCTGCCCCACAGCTGGGTGGCTGAAAGCAACAACATTGTTGCCTCACCACGGTGGAGGCAGCAGCCCGAGGTCAAAGTTTTGTCAGGACTCGGCTCCCTTGGAAGAATCCAGAAAGGACAGCGTCCTAGCCTCTTCCAGCTTCCAGTGGCTGCCGGCACCCGTCGGCATTCCTTATTTACAACTACCTCACTCCAAGGTCTGCCTTCTAGTCCCACGACATCCTCGCCTGTGTGCAAACTTCCCTCTTCTCGTAAGGATGCCCATCCTTGGACTAAGGGAGGCTGTCATTGGGCCCCAGTGGCCTAGTGGGTCAACATTCAGCTGCTAACTGAGAGGCCAGGGGTTCGAAACCTCCGGCCACTCTATTGTCGACCGATGGAGCAGCCTGCTTCTGCCAAGATCCTGCCTCGGAAGCCCTGTGGGGCAGCTTCACTCTTTTCCCACGGGGTCACTGTCAGCCGGAATCGGGTGACCAACAATGCAAGGCCTCATTTTAACTTGATTGCATCTGCAGGGACCTATTCCCGAGTAAAGTCACATTCACAGGTAATGAATATCGGGGCTGGAACATGCCTTTGAGGTGGGAGCGGGGAGACACAATGCAACCCACACTAGGGAGTGAAGGAAGAAGCAGAGATGAGATGAGCACCTATCCCACCACCCACTCCAGAGGTGGGGCTGCTCCGCCCTTGTATACACCTGTCCCTTCTTGGCTCCACACCTCACTTCTTCAAAGAGATGATACTCGACTCCTTCAACAACCTTATCACTAGACTCCCTGAGAGGCTCAGCTGGCTGGAGGCTGACCTCAGTGAGCTCTATTAACCCGGCAGCAGCAATGGGTTCCACCGCATCAATCATTGTAAGGGGAGTGTTTGGGTCTGGCGAACACAGGGTTGTGATGACTTGGATCTGATTCAGCAGCACCTAGCCACCGCCCTCCCTATCTGGTCTTTGTTCTTACTGAGTCAGTCCCCCTCCGTGGTGAGTCCGTGTACAATGGGAGGGGGCCAAAAACAAAGATGCAGCCCTGCCCAGTCTTGTGCCATCACCACCCACCATCAGTTGGGACTGAACAGGTGTAATCTGCCCACAGAGCTTACACCTGCCAGTTGTCAGAAGTAGATCAGCAGGCCTTTCTTCTTAGTCTGGAAGTTCCACTGGCACCTGTTTGGCAGACTCACTCACTCGCTCACTCACTCACTCGCTCACTCACTGCCATTAAGTCGAAGCCCATTCGTAGGCTACACAGGGCCCTGTGAGTCTATGAGCCTGTAACCGTAACAACAGAAAGCCTGGCCTTTCTATTGGTAACCTGGCAACACAGAGACCTCCACCGCCAGGTGGGGGGTGTCTGCAGGTGAAGTTCGTTCTCTGGGAGTTCAACCCAGGTCTCCCTCCTGGAGGATGAGCACCCTACCACGGAGCCTTCCTCTTGTCTCGTGAGAAGGCTAAAGCATATGTGATGCGCAAGCCCCAGAGGAAGGCTTCCAAAAAAAAAAGGAGAGAAAAGGGAGCCAGCTGAGATGTCGGAAGACACGTCCTGACCCCGGTTCAGCAATCAACTCATCAGCCAGCTCAGGGAATCACTCACCCCTCTGTACTTCTGCCTCCACAACCCCCCAATGAGGGTGTAGGACAGCTGTTCTATTGTATCTAGACAGGTGACTGTCTCTCCCACCCTCTTCCCTCCACCCCCTAACCCCCCCATCACCTTCACAAATCCCATCATTGAAAATCAGGCCCCCCAAAAGCACCCCAACATGGCAATTGAGTCAGTACTGACTTATATGGACCCTATAAAACAGAGTACAAATGCCCCCACCAGGTCTCCAAGATTGTCATCTTTATCAAAGAAGAGCCCTTGTGGCATAGTGGCTACACATGGGACTGCTCACTTCAAGGTTGGCAGATCGAAACCAGCAGCACTCCATAGAAGAAAAATGAGACTTCTACTCTGGGAACGTTGTAGTCTCAGAAACCCGCAGGGTTAGGCTGGCCAGGCTGGGACTGCCCTCCACAGTCACTGTCAATGGGAAGGGACTTCATTGAGTTTGGTTTGGTCATCTAGTTCTCCCATGAAGCAGCTAGAGGGTTAGAGCCATGGGTGGTAATCATTCAATCCTAGCCAAGTTCTTAACTGTTGCACCACAGGGACTCCCATTCAAGGTCAAAGAACTCTCACGTCCCAGCAGAATGCGAGGCAAGTAACAGCACTTCAAAACTGTCAAGGGACTAACAATGGAGCCATAAGGCAGATAGAGCCTCTAAAAGTCGTGGGAAGGGAACATGCTGCTGTTCTTGTTGTTGGGTGCCATTAAATCAGCCCTGACCCACAGCGACCCTGTGCACAGCAGAATGAAATACTGCAGCCACGCGCCATCCTTGCAATCACTCCTATGCCTGAGACCTTTGATGCAGCCCCTGTGTCAGGCCATCTCATCCGGAGCCTTCCTCTCTTTCACCACCCTACCCTTGACCACACATGATGTCCTTCTCCAGCGACGGGTCTCTCCTGACATCATGTCCAAAGGATGTAAGAGGAAGTTGTGGCGGTAATGTGCTTATGTTAATTTTATGATTGAAATATAGGGGTGGAGTCTAGCCTGTTAATCTGGAGATAGCCATTGAGTAGCCAATGAGGCCTCTATGTGGGCATGGCTTTCTCCTGAGACTTCTGGGAAATCTCACAATGTTTCCCTCGTGAAGATGAGAAGCTATGTTCCCCAGTTGTTGGGAGTTAGTGAGAGAGATGATGAATCACGGACAAGACAAGATGGCAGCATCTGAGAAACTGGAGGAGCCGACGGAGAGACCACACGGCTTTGCCCTGATGGAGCCAGACCTCTGAAGCTGGGGCGGCCACATGGAGACCTCTGCCTGCGATTAGTTGTTTCTGTTGTTGATGGACTCAGAGCCCTGGAAGTGAGGAGACCCCTGCCAGCGCCAGGATTCTGCACCCACTGACCTGTGACTTCGTGAGTTGGAAGGAGACTATATAGACTCATTTTGGGCATATGGGTTAATATCGGACTTATGACTTTGAACTGGACTGGACTCAATGTCTTGTTCCTCTTGTATATAAACCTTTTCCTTATACCTATATACGTGTCTATGAAATTTGTTCCTCTAGTCTACCTGGACTGACACAGAAGTCTTGTCATCCTTCCCTCTGAGGAGCACGCCAGTGGCACTTATTCCAAGATAGATTTGTTTGTCCTTTGAGGATACTTTCAATACTCTGCACCAGCATTCGAACACATTGATTCTCCTTAAGTCTTCCTTATTCAATGCTTAACTTTCACATGCATATGATGCAATGGAGCATACCAGGGCTTGCGTCAGGGGCACCTTAGTCCTCAAAGGAAGTAGCATCCTTGTACTTCAATACTCTAACGGGCTGTTGTACAGCAGATTTACCTAATGTGATACTTTTTTTTTATCTCTTGACTGCTGCTTCCATGAGCATTGATTGATCCAAGAAAGACAAACTCCTTGACAACTCAACCTTTTCTCCATTTACCATGATGTTACCTATGGGTCCAGTTGGCTTTGAGGCTTCTTTACATTGAGTTGTAATCCACACTGAAGGCTGTAATCCTTGGTCTTCACCCTCCTCACTTTCAGCCAGCAAGGTTGTGTCATCTGCATACCAGAGGTTGTTAATAAGCCTTCCCCAATTCTGATGCTACACGACTCTTCATATAATCCGACTTTTCGAAAGATCTGCTCAACCCACAGATTGAACAAGTATAGTGGGAGGATAGAACCCCGACGCACACTGTTCCTGATTTTAAACCATGCCTTGCTCTGTTCACATGACTGCTTCTTGATCCCTGTACGAGTTCTGCATGCACACAAGGAAGTGTTTCAAATTCCCATTCTTCTCAAGGTTATCCACAGTTTATTATGGTTCACACAGTCAAATACATTTTCACAGTCAATGAAACACAAGTAAATATCTTTCTGGTGCTTTCTACTTTGAGCCCAGGCGCATCTGGCATCACCAATGCCATCCCTTGTACCGTATTATTTTCTGAATCCAGTCTGAACTCCTGGCAGCCTCCTGTCAATATTCGGCCGCAACTGTTGTTGGATGATCTTAAGCAAAATTTTATTTTTGTGTGATATCAATGACGTCATTCTGTGGCTTGAACAATCTAGTGGATCACCTTTCTTTGGAATGGGTCCAAAGACGATCCCTTCCAGTCAGCTGGCTAATTTCTATCTTCCAAATTTCCCAGGAGAGGTGAGTGCTTCCAGTGCTTCTTTAACTTTCTGAAACATCTAGATGGGTATCCCCTCAATTCCTGGAGCCTTGTTTTTGGTTCAAACATTCAGTGCATTTTGAATTTCTTCCTTCAGCACCATTGATTCTTGCTTCTGAAATGGTGGAATGTCGACTAGTTGATTTTTGGTACAGGGACTCTGTGTACTCTTTCCGTACTGTGTACTCTTTGGGGGGGGCATCACTGCCCTCAGGTGGTGGGAGTAGGAGGGCCAGCCTTTACTCCGTGGAGCTGGAATCGAACCTCCATCCCAGTGGGCCGCAGTCCCGCACACAACCACTACGCCACCAGGGCTCCGCCCACATTTTCATTTTAACATCTGGTTTTGTCTGCTTGAGCTCCCCTTTGAAATCTATTGCGCTCCCGGGCTTCATCTCCTCTTCAGTTTGCTTTAGTTCCTCTACGATGAACAGCAAGTCTCAGGGTCTCTCAGGACATCCACTTTGATCTTTTCTTTCTCTCCTGACTTTTTAGCGGCCTTTTGCTTTCTTTCTAAATGATGCTATTGAGATCCTCCCACAGCCCATCAGGTTCTGTCTTGAGTGTCCAATGAGTCAAATCACCTGCTCTGGAGATGTTCTCACAGTCCAGGTAAGACAGATTCAAAGTCATGTTTTCACTCGTGGGGATTTGTTTTAATTCCCTTCAGCTCTGTCCTGGTCTAACACAGGAGCCATTGAGAGTCTGTTCCACAGTCGGTCTCTGACCCGCCTTTCAGCTGCTGATATTGAGTTTCTCCGTGGTCTCTTCCCACAGACGTGGTCGCTTTGATTTCTGCATGTTCCATCTAGACAGCTCCACAAGTACAGACGTCTCGTGTGTGGCGGAAATAGGTATTTGCTAGGAACAAGTTGGTTTTGCAAATTTTATCATGTGCGCGCATTTCATCTCTATCACCAATTTCATATTTGCCAATGACTGTTCCTTCCTCTTTATTTCCAACTTTTGCATTTCGATTACCAACTCTCAATGTGTCTTGACTGTATGTTTGGTCACCATCCAACTGAAGTTGTTAGAATTCTTCAATTTCTGCATCACTAGCGTTTGTGGTTGGTGCACAAAGTTGAATAATAGTAGTACTGACCAGAAGTCCTTGAAGGTGAGGAGATACAGTCTCATCCCCAACAGCATTATACCTCATGACAGATTTTGCGAGATTCCTTCTGACAGTGAATGCCATGCAATTCCTCTTGACGGTGTTATTCCCAGCATAGTAAATCATATGATTTTCTGATTCAAAATGGCCAACACTGGTCCATTTCAGCTCACTGATGCTTAGGGTATTGATCTTCATATGTTCCATTTCATTTTTGACCCCTTTTAATTTTGCACATTCCAAGTTCCAAGCATTAGAAGATATTTGCAGCTGTTTCTCTTTACCTGGAGTCATGCCCTGTCAGCAGATGAAGATCCCAAAGGCTCCACTCCCACAGGCTTTTCCAGACTCTCATCACATCGTCCGCTCCTCTCCAAGGAATCAGCTCCTCTTCAGTCACGTTTCAGATGCCCTCAGACCTGCTGGTCCATCCTCCAGCGCTGTGTTAGTTCAGGTAGATTAGAGAAACAAATTCATAGACACACATGTTGTATAGGAAAGAGGTTTATATACAAGAGGAATGGAACATTGAGAAAACATTTCAACCCAGTCCAGTCCAAAGTCATAAGTCCGATATTAGCACATATATCTGATACCAGTTAAGTTCTCTTCAGACTCACAAAGCATATGCAATATGCCAGAGCAGTCACAGGCCAGTGGGTGCAGAGTCTTGTGTATCCAGTGGCAGTAGAAACATCTCAGCGCTGGCAGGGGTCTCTCTGTAGCTTCTCAAACATCTCAGCACTGGCAGGATTCTCTATGTGGTTTTTCTGGCTTCAGAGGTCTGGTTCCATCAGGGTAAGTCCATATGATTTCTTCTCCAGGATGTGTCACAGGGAGTCAGTCTTGTGTCTTGTCAGTAGAGCATCTCCAAGGGACTGAGGAGTGAATCTGTTACCTCCAAGGGGGAAATACGGCTGGATTTCCCAGAATTCTCAGGAGAAAACCATGCCCACACAAGGTCTCATTGGCTATCTCCAGATTGACAGATTGACCCCTACACTTCTTGCGATGACACAAGAGTACATGACTGCCACAAGCGCTATTCCCCACTGTGGGCTGCCTCCTTTGTTTAGGCTTTCAGTATCTGACAATGCTTCACAGCTCTGCATAAGGTTTTCAGCAGGTTCTTCTTCCAAAGTGGGGAGTGAGTTCTTCTCTGTTGTCTGCCTGTCGTCCTGAAGCTCCTCTGAACACTGTTCACCTTGGTGATCCTGCTGAAGTACCAGTGACAGAGCTTCCAGCATCACAGCACCAGCAGGCCACCACCATACACAGAGTGGAAGAGAACATACAAAGTGCTGTCAAATTTAACGATGTTCATTCATTCAACAGAGGCTACTGTGTAACATGTCCGTTCTGCCCTAGGTGCCAAGGACACAGAAGAGAACAAGAAAAAATTGTTGCTCGCATGAAAATGACATGGCAGCACGGGAAGTGTGGGGACTCTGGGAGAAAAAAATAGACCATAAACAAATAAATAATGTGCATACTGCTAATCAGATGTCCCCCAATACAAATTGAATATTGAAAATGCAGGCTAGGAGTTGCTCGAGTTGTCAATGAGGCCATTCTGGGTCGATGGTGACCCATTTTGGTTTCTCCATCTTGTTTCCTCTACTCAAGGGAATCAAGGTCGTGACACAGTTTAAAGGTTAAGAATATACCTCTTCATGCCATTTTTAGAATCCAATCAATTCTGTTGGTCGTTTGGGGATTGAAAAAAAAACTGAGTTAGAATAAAATTATGACACCAAAATTTTGGAATCTTGGGACAATGTCTTCTTCTTTGATTGCATCTCGTGTCTCTCACCTCACGTGTGTGTGATATAAATATGCATGCAACAAAACATCTGCCATCATGGCTGAGCCCCGGTGGCGTAGTGGTTGTGCGCAGGACTGCGGCCCACTGGGATGGAGGTTCAATTCCAGCTCCACGGAGCAAAGGCTGGGCCTCCTACTCCCACCACCTGAGGGCAATGATGCAAAAAAAAAAAATCACACATCTGCCATCACATGCAGAACTCAGCAGCACACCCAACATTGTATTATGAAAACTCTCAGACATGTAGAAAAGTTAGGCATATGCCAACTGCCTAGATTCTACATACATTGTCAATCTAGTCCTCTGTTTGTCTGAGACTGTATTTCAGTGTATTTCTCTGCCGGTCCACCTGTCCTATAATCCCACGTTTCATCAGCTTTATCCTGACCCACCTGAGAAAACGGGAGGTTGGTCAGGGCCAGGTGGTGTATGGAGGCTGACTGTCATGTGCACACACAGAGGAAGCCCACACTACACCAAACACAAGTAAACAAGAATGGATAGCCCAGCTGATAAGCCCTCCGCAGGGGCTCTCAGCGGAGTGTCAGAAGGAGGTGGGGGTCTGGTGGCCCTGGTCTTCTTCCTAAGACCTCGCAGTTGAACTCTAAGAGCATTGCAAACATGCTTGGTCCTCAACTCTCTGAAGAGAACCTGCAAGGACCACCTCTGAGCTCTGGTTTACATTTTACAAAGAGGTGATGAAACAGGAAGTGAAAGCTGGTTCCCACTGGTAGAATTCTCACCTTTCATACAGGGGAGCCCCGCTCCATTCCCAGCCACCACTGCCTGATAGTAGAAGCCAGGTTAGTGTCTCCGATGTCAGTGGGGTTTTCAGTGGGGCTTGCAAAGATGATCACGGACTGGTACAGTACCAGGCAACATTCCGTCCTGCTGTGTAGGATGCTACCAAGGGTCAGGGGCCAACTCCTTGACATCCAGCAACCGCAACTATACTCAGGTCTCCTGTACATACCTGCACATACGCACACCACCAACCGACAGACCTCTACAGACATGCTTACATACACACCACACCAAAACCAAAACTACCCCCACGGTCAGGACGTTGGTCCTGACTCACAGCCACCCTTTAGGACAGCAAAGAACCTGCCCCTTGGGGGTTTCAGAGAGTGTAATGCTACAGAAAGGGAAAGCCTCGTCTTTCTCCAGTGGAGCGGCTGGTGGTTTCAAATCACTGACCGCATTGTGCTTAGCAGCCCAGGAAATAACCACTCTGCCACCTGGGCTCTCGAACCCACTCCTAAGTACGCCCATCTCTGTCTACACACGTCCCTAAGCACGGTAGAGACTCTGGCCTTGAGTATTCTTAGAGAAAGCAATTGCCCCGGGGCCCTTTCATTTAAGCTTGGGTTTCCATGTCTATAGTCAGGAAAATCACATTTTCAAAACTGCTCTTTACTCAATAGGTTCAAAGCTCTTGGAGCCCGTCTGATCATAGCCCCTGGAGTTTGATGAACACCCTCCCTCTTTTGCGAGAGAACTTGCTAAATCTTTTTAAATCCAGGGCTCTTGGACCCAATGAGCCAATTTTTCCAGAACAGCAACCATTGACCATTCACTAGTTTCCTTTGAGATTTGGAGGTCAGAGATGAATCAAGAATAGGAACTCCAATTGCAGCTCTTACTGGGCATTTCATATGCATCTGACCCTGCCCGATCTGGCACCAGTAGATGAGAGAATCCAAACTTGACAGCTGATTACCAGGCTGGCGGGAGGTCGACCTCATTAGTTAGTTGTGAAACACAGGAGGCAACCAGCTGTTTCCTTGCCGCCAGGGAAGCAGGAAATGAGCGGTCAGTGAGTTGTGACACAGAACACGGTCCTCCTCTTGCCCTGTTAGAAGGGATCATGTCACTCAGTCCAGGGAGGAAGATAAGACAGCCCTGCTTACCTGAAAGTGAGGAGGGCTTGAAGCACTTGCTGATGAAAATCAAGGATTGCAGCCTTTCCTATGGATTACAACTCCATGTCAAGAAATCCCAAATCGGGCTGAGCCCCGGTGGCATAGTGGTTGTGCGCACTGGGCAGCCCACTGGGACGGAGGTTCAATTCCAGCAGTGGAGCTGGGCCTCTTACTCCCACCACCGGAGAGCAGTGATGCCCTCCCCCCCCCAAAAAAAAAAAAAAGAAATCCTAAATCTTCACAATTTGATCAATAAGCAACATCATGATAGGTGGAGAAAAGATTGAAGTTATCAAGGATTTCATCTTGCTTGGCTCCAAAACTGATGTTTACAGAGCAGCGGTCAAGAGATGAAACTGAGTTGCATTAGGACAGTAAGTGTGTTTGTCAGTCTGGGTAAACTAGAGAAACAAATTCATGGGCACTCATGTGTATGAGAAAGATCTTTATATACAAGAGCAATTGAATATTGAGAAAACATCCCAGCCCAGTCCAGATCAAGTCTGTAAGTTCGATATTAGTCCACATGTCCAATACCAAACTATAAATTCCTCTTCAGGCTCACGAAACACATGCAATGATGCTGAAAGCAGGTGGGTGGAAGGGCTTGTGAATGCAGTGGCAGTGGAAGCATCTGAGCACTGGCAGGGCTCTCCACGTGGCTCTGCCGACTCCAGAGCTCTAGGGAGTGCCATGTGTCTTGTCAATGGAACCGTCTGGCAGGGAGTCAGCGAGGTCCCATTTCCAAGGAGCTATTTATCTCCTTAGCACCTCCAAATTAGGTCATCAAGCTGCAACCTGATTGACAGGCTAACCTCTACCCCTTCACTTTTAATCCTCTCAAATTGACAACAGGTTATGTAACTACCACAGTAAGCTGCACCAGACCTCTTCAGAGTGTTGAGAAACAAGGATGTTACTTTGCGGAATAAGGTGCACCTGATCACGCCATGGTATTTTTTCAATCACTTCATATGCATGTAAAAGTTGGGCATTAAACTGAAGAAGAATCGATGCATTCGGATTGTGGTGCTGGTGAAGGATATTGAAAATAAGCATGGACTGATCAAAGGACAAATATCAGAGGGGGCCAGCCTCCAATAAACTCACAACAAGCAGTTGTGCAGCGATAATTATTATTTATTATATTAACTATATAGAGATCAAGACAGAAAGAGAAAGACACAATAAGAATCAGACATATATCACATCAGGGTAACATGCTCACCTCCACCCTGTATGGTGGTCTGCCTGGAGAGGGAGAGGGTGATGGAGGGAGTCACGTGATGAGGGAGAGGAGCCGAGAGTGTCCCATGCTCAGAGGCAGGAGAGACAGCCAGAAACGAGAATCAGGAGCGAGAGAGACGAACATTAATTTTCCCCATTTAAGTAGCCTAACAGGGAACACATAATTTCTCTAGTCACTGGTCTATAAGATGATAATGGTTTAGGAATGCCTCATGACTAAGAGGAGAGACATGTGATAAGGAAAGACTTCAGACTCCCGGAGGTAGGTGAACAGGTCTATATTGTTAGGGGTCATTGACAATGACTCTTGAATCCCACCCATAGGCCTCGAGGGAAGAAGATCACTATCCTAACTTGAGTCATGCAAAGCCCTCAGATAACTGGGAGCACCAGGGAGATTAGCTATCTTAGTCAGCCTCGTCATGAGTCAGACAAAGACCTCATAAAATTGGGCTCCTCAGTGAGAACGGCTAACTTTAACTAGGATGCTAAATGTTGGTAAATCACTTGCTTAATATTTTGGAGTAAGCAATTGTGGAAAAGTTCTGCCCTCATCTCACAGGACAAACGTTATCTGTCTTGGAAGAAGTACAGCCAGGGTGGAAGGCTGCATCTTATATACTTTGCACCTGTTGTTAGGAGAGACCAGTTCCTGGAGAAGGACATCCTGCCTGGTGAAGCAGAGGGGCAGCGAAAACAGAGGCAGGCCCCCAAGGAGATGGATGGACACAGCGGCTCCACAGTGGGCTGAGGCACAGGGACCGTTGAGGGGATGGAGCGGGATCGGGCAGTGTTTCCTTCTGTTGTGATGGGTTGTGATGGGTTGCTGTGAACAGGAGCTGCCTTGATGGCACTTAACAACAGCAACAACAAGTCGAGGGAAAATGGCACAACTCGCCGATTCCTCTGGCGAGCTACAGGCATCTTGTTTACATAATCTCCGCCAATCATTTGCGGGAATTACAAGACCATGGCCAGAAAATCTATAAGAAAAGAAAAACCCATTGCCCTGCAGTTACCTCTCGCCTTCCCTGGGACTCTGCGGGACAAGCAGCTCTATATTCTCCCTAGAAAACGACCAAAGCATTATGATTGCATTGGCCATTCACTGGGCGTCAGACTGTTACAGGCACTCTACTGAATGCTCACAGCAACGCTAGGAAGTAGATCCTAGATTACAGAGCACCCCAAGCTTCAAGGGGTTCCATTTGTTCAAGATCACCAGCAGGGAGGTTACCATCCTCATCCCAAATGCAGATCCAGGCTGTCCTGTGTGTCTGATTCCAGAATCCTCTTTTCTTTTTTCCCCTTTCATCTTCTTCTGAGTCTCAGGAGCGAGGCTGAGTTTACCACCCTTTTCCGTTCATCATCCATCAAGTTCATCTGACTGGGCCAAAATCCCTCTTCCCGGGTCCTGTTACTTTCCACTAACCAATGAAACCCGATGTCATTGAGTGGACTCCAGCTCAGGATGACCCCATCATTTGTGGGTCAGAGAAGAACTGTGCTCCCAAGGGTTTTCAACGGCTGACTTTTCAGAAGTAGATCACCAGGGTTTTCTTCTGAGGTTTCTCTAGGCGGACGCAACCCTCTAACCTTCTGGACTGCAGAGGAGTTTGTTAACCTCGCTTACCATCCGTCTGTTCACTCTCCATGCTTACTCTGTCCTGGGCCTTCACCCATTGTTTGTTCTCTGTGGCTGCCTTGTATGTCCTTGTGAAACACACTGGGTGCCTCTGGAAGTCGGTGCCTCAAAACCAGACACTTATTCGCCACCTCCCAAGCGGACAGGTAAGATTCTGGACCAAACTGCACTGGGACCCAAGAAGTTTTTGCACCGCCTGAAAAGCCAAGGGGTGTGTGTGTCATGTTTTTAAATTATTGTGTGTATAAGGGGGGCAAAGGAGGGGGCAGCAAAAGAAGACTACTGTTTGTGACAAGGGAAAAGAATATCAAAGCAATAGTGCAGGGTTCCTAAATAAAGGAGAGACCGTTTAGGGAGAGCCAGTCCTGCTCATCCGCTGACCTGCCGTGTACGGTGGCTTTCACACCGCCTTGACAAAGCTAAGGGGCTGCAACAGAGAACACATGCCGAGTTGAATGGAAGATGTCACAGGTATGCACACGTGCCCTGGCACTGCTAGAAGGGGGAACTGCAGGGCATTTTCTAGATGAAAAATGTGGCACCGGGATTGAAGAAAAGATTATTAACAACCTGTGGTCTGCAGATGAAACACCTTGCTTGCTGAAGCCCTTGCTGATAAAGATCAAGGATTGCAGACTTCAGTATGCATCAATCGGTAACCGCATGATATGTGTTAGGCAGGGTTCTAGAGAGGAACAAAACCAGGACACTTATGATGATATATATATATATATATATATGTATATATATATACATATATATCGATAGGTTTCTACAGAGAGAAGGAATATAGTAGCTAATCAGTCCACACAGCACTACAGAGGGCTCAGTTTCAACTCAGTTTTGTGGAACACATAGGCAGCTGGATTCAAGGTTGATGGAGCTGAGTCTTCCCTGGGGCAAGGCAGCAGAGTCTGCTCACAGGCAGCAAACAGCAGGGTGGGTCAGCAACAGTCAGTAACTTGGAAGCTTTGTGAAGCAGGCCTGGGATATGGGATATGGGATATTGAACTCAAGAAGTGCAAGAGGACAGGATCCACCCACTCAAGCTCAAGCAGGTCCCAAAGGAGCCTCAAGCTCAAGATCTATGCATTGGCTTGGCCCACAGATAGTGTAGCACATGGATTGAGGCAGAAAACTAGCTAAAGCAGCACCACACACTGGTCCAATCATGAGAGAGAAGGTGGGGGGTGAGGGCGGTGGAGCGAGGGGGGCAGCGCAACCCTTACAGGATCATCTATCTCATTGCCCTCCAATCAAACTGCAACCTGGTTAATCCCACATGTTCCTCTTGGCCACACTGACACAATAAGCCTAACTATCACATAATAATGGAGAAGAGATCGAAGGTGTCAAGTAGTTCATCTTGCTTGGACCCACAATCAATGCTCAGGGTAGCAGTAACCAAGAGATCAAAAGGTGTATTGCAATGGGATAACCTACTGCACAAGACCTCTTTAGATGAATACTTCCTCTGCCCAACTGTCATGATCCCAGTTCTACCCTACAAATCCGACTAGACCAGAGGATGTACACTGGTACAGATCAGAGCAGGAAACACAGGGAATTCAGGACAGGTGAACCCCTCAGGACCAATAATGAAATTCATGATACCAGGAGGGGAAGGGAAAGGTGGGGTAGAAAGGAGGAACCAATCACAACGATCTACATATAACTTCCTCCCTGGGGGAAGGACAACAGAAAAGTGGGTGAAGAGAGACATTGGACAGTGTAAGACATGAAAAAAAATAATTATTAATTATCAAGAGTCCGTGATGGAGGAGAAAAAATGAGAAGTGGATATCAAGGGCTCAAATAGAAAAATAATGTTTTGAGAATGATGACTGTGTTAGTCCGGGTAGACCAGAGGAACAAATTCATAAACACGCATATGGATATAAGGGAAAGGTTTATATACAAGAGGAATGTGACATTCAGAAAGCATCCCAGCCCAGTCCAGTTCAAAGTCATAAGTCCAATATTAACCCATATGCCTGATATCAGTCTATAAAGTCTCCTTCTGACTCACAAAGTCACAAGCCAGTGGGTGCAGAGTCCCGGCGCCGGCAGGGGTCTCCCCAGGACTCCTTGCTTCCAAGGCTGAGGGCCCATCAACAGCATTCAGTGGTGGTAGAAGCAACTCATTGGTGGCAGGGGTCTCCATGTGACTTCTCCAGCTTCAGAGGTCTGGTACCATTAGGGTAAGACTGTGTGGCTTCTCCTCTGGCTCTTCCTGCTCCTGGGAAGCTGTCATCTTGTCTTGTCCATAGTTTGTTGTCTCTGAGACTAACTCCCAACAACTGGGGAGATAGCTTCTCATCTCCATGAGGGAAATATCACAAGACTTCCCAGAAGAAAGCCATGCCCACACCGAGGCCTCATTGGCTACTCAATGGCTATCTCCAGATTAACAGGCCAGACTCCACCCCTACATCTCAATCATGAAATTAACATAAGCACATGACTGCCACAATTATGACAACAAATGTACAAATCTGTTTGACACAATGGATGGATGATAATGAGTTGCATGCATTCTCAATAAAAGGACTTTAAAGAAAAGACCACTTTGGAGTGTTGAAAAGCCAGGATGTTCTTTTCAACTAAGGTGCTACTGACCCAAGCCATTAGATTTTCACTTGCCAAGTTTGACACTGAATAAAGCAGACGGGAGAAGAAACGATACATTTAAGTTGTAGGCTACCGAAGAACATTGAAAGTACTTTGGACATGTTGTTAGGAGAGTCCAGTCTCCAAACAAGGAGATCATGTTTGATAAAATAGAGGGGTAACAAAAAGAGAGGAAGGCCTTGAGCTGGAGCGACACACCGTGGCTGCAGCAGTGGGCCATGCATAGGACCAAGTATGAGGGTGCCACAGGACCGGGCAGCGTTTCTTTCTGTTATACGTAAGGTCACAACGCGCAAAAACCAACCTGATGGCACCTGACACAATCATGCTTGCATTCTGCTCACCTGTCTTTGGGATGGGTAGAAATATGAATATCTTCCCATTAGATGGCCTGACAGCTAGCAGTCTTTGAAATCTCCCGTCTTGGACAAGTGAGTGCGCCCGTGCCTCGTCAGCTTCTTGGAACATTTCTATTGATGTTTCATCCGTCCCTCGAGCCTTGATTGGGGCCAACGTCTTCAGTACAGTTTGGACATCTTCCTTCAATATCCATTGGTTCTTGATATCCTCCTGAAAGAGTTGAAGTTGCTTTGTTCCTTTGGCTCAGTGATGTGTGTTCAGTCCATCTTCTTTTGATGCTTCCAGAGCTACTTGATATTTTGCCCATGAAATTCTTCAACAGTGCAATGTTAGATTTAGATCTTGTCTTCACTTCTTTCAGCTTGATGCGTAGCCTCCTTTCTCTTTGGCTTTCTAACTCTGGGTCCTTGCTTAATTTATTATAATGCTCGTCTTCCTGAACTGTCCTTTGAAACGATCTGTTCAACTCTGACTTCATCATCTGTTTCTATTTGCCTTAGCTACTCTGTGATCGAGTGCAACTTTCAGAGTCTCTTTTGACATCCACCCTCGTCTTTTCTTTATTTTCTGTTTTGTTTTTGTTGGGGGGACGGTGCGAATGACATTTTGCTTTATTCATGCATAATGACCTTGATTGTTGGTGTATGGGTCCCCAACACTCAGATGCATCCTTAGGAGTGAATTTGCAATTGTGAGACAATTGATAATTAAAAAAAAACAAAAACAGACAGATAGACAGCAGGGCACAGGGGCTCCTTGTCCCCTTGTTGGGACAAAGAGAGTAAACATATTTTCTAATGGGTCTATCTAACCGGTTTACACGCATCCAGCAAATAGATTATCTAGTCAATGGGTAACACTATAATCAGGTAACAAGCAGTGAAGTGAGTCCTCTTCTTGACAAAGTGCTAGTTGACCTTAGAGGCCCCTGAGCCCTCCCCAGGGGAACAATCTATAATCCACATCAGAAGAGAGTTGCTACATTTTACAGTGATTGGTCTTCAGATAACCTCCAGGCAGAGTGACTAGCCAGATGCAGGATTCAGACATCTTTTAGGTATCTCCTTTATGGCATTTCCTTTATGGGAGGCTGTTGGAGGGCCTGTGTTTACTCATGAGAATGTGTATTGAGATTATTTATTTATAGAACATAACCGTGAAGGTCTTTTCCCACAGGAGTCAGCTCTCCAGACCTGTAATTATGCTCCTAGAGAGTTTAGCTGCATTACATTTTCATCCAGCCCCTCAGTTTACCACACCTGATGTCCCCTCACAGTTCACCAGGTCATTAGTGTCCAATGAGTCAAAGTAATTCTTGAGATGTTTTCAAATTTTACGTGGGCTATACTCAAGGTCCTAGCTGGAGTCTCAGGAACTTGTTTTAATTTTCTTCAACTTCAACTAGAACTCACATATGAGAAATTAATGGTCTGTTCCCCTGTCAGCCCCAGCCTCATTTTGACTGTTAATATTGAGCTTCTCCGTGGTCTCTTCCCAAAGATGTAGTCAATTCGATTCCCGCGTATTCCATTTGGAGAAGTCCACCTGTATAATCAATGTCTCGGTTGTTGGGAAAAGGTATTTGCAATGGAGGAGTCATTAGTCTGCCAAAATCTATCGTGCAATCTCTAGCTTCATTTCTATCACCAGGTCATATTTTCCAACTATTGTTCCTTTCTCTTAGTTTCTAATTTCCTCATTCCAATCATCGATTATTGATGGATCTTGAGTGCATATCAATTTCAGACTGAAGACATTGGTAGAATTTTTCAATTTCTTCATCACTAGCTTCAGGGGTAGATGTTGTCCATTTGAATAATAGTTGTAGTATCTAGGCTTCCTTGTATGCTTATAGATCTTATCACTGACAGCATTGTGCTTTAACATAAACCTTCAGTTTAAATGCTCATTTTGACGATGAATGTCACTCCTCTTGAATTTGTCATTCCCAGCATATCCTGGCATAGTAAAGGATGTAATTGTGAAATAGACACATTCATATCACCACATTTAAGCATAACTGTTGGAGAACACTTTTCCCTGAGGGCATTTTCCCCACCCCTAAGACCGGCCTCTACAGGTCATCTGCTTTAACATCACAATGGACTGTAGGTTTGTAAGTGCCCTCCAAGCAATTCTTGTTTAAACTGCTCTTCTCTCTGTATCAAGAGATGCTGCATGTAAGTCTTCCTCCCAGGGACAGAAGTGTTCAATTACTACCCCCACAAGAAGGGTAAGCTAGAGACAGGAGTGGGATCATAAAACAAGATGCCTGGAACTTTACTTTTTTAGTATAAAAGTACTAAATATACTTTTGTTTTACTTCTGTCAATACCACTTCGTGATATATGAATTTTAATTTGCTTTTTCTCCTGCTTTCTGCGTTCTATCCTCCCTGGAGAATGTAAAAGAAAACTGGCCAGGGAAGAGGCGGCTGCAAGTCTGGAGAGAAGTTCCCTTTGACCATTCCACTGTCTCCCGGGTGAACATGATATTAAAAATAAAGACTTCAATACTTTCAATTGGACATTGTAGTGGTCTTCTTTTATCTGAACCCCCAACAATTGTCTGATTCAAATGACAGGGTGCTCACACTTTCTCAGTATGCGAGCTACTTATAAAATGATCAAGTCAAAATGATCTGTCAACTACAAAAATGTAAAACATATATTTATTTTATTATTTATTACATTTATTCATAAATGCATTGAGAATTCTTCATATGTACAATGTATGTTTATGTACCTTGCATAACCACACGAGTGATTATTGCACAACACAACACAATTAACTACATACATTTTTTGTCATTACCTGAGTTTGCTCTAATGACTTGCACTGAATGGAATGAGCCAGGGAGGCAGAGTCCACACAGTAG
>PVJH01034113.1:0-20924 GCA_004026705.1 Nesogale talazaci | reverse complement strand
TGACTATGAGGTGTCAAAGGGATCAGGGATCAGGCATCAAACAACTAAAAATTGTATCATTATAAATGAGGGGGAGGACTGAGTGGGAACCCAAAGCCCATCAATAGGTGAAGCGGCATCCCCTTACAGAGGGGCTACAGGGAGAAGAGGAGCCAAAGTACAGTGTGGCAACAATGAGGTATTCAACTTTCCTCTAGTTCTCAAATGCTTCCTCCCACCATTATGATCCCACTTCTACCTGACAAATCCATCTAGATCAGGGGAGGTACACTGGAGCTGGAAACATGGGGAATTCAGGATAGACGATCCCCTCAGGACGGGTGGTGGGTGTAGTGATATCAGGAAGGTGGAGGGAGTGTGGAGTAGATGGAGGGAATCAATTGCTGGGACTATATGTGACCACTCTGGTGTATGGACAGTGGGAAAATGGGTGAAGGGACACATCGGACAGCGTATGATATGAAAAAGTAATAACAATGTGTAAATTATTAAGGGTTCATGGATCAGGGGGAGTGGGAAGGGAGGGGAAATAAGGGAGCTGGTACTGAGGGTCTAACTGGAGGGGAGATGTTTCAGGAGTGATGATGGCAACAGGTGTGCAAATGTGGTATGCAAACAATTGACATATGTATTGATCATGATGGGAGTGTATGAGCCCCCAATAAAATGACTTATCAAAAATAAATAAAAGTAATAATTAGAATTGATAAAACAGCAGGAAAATGTTGCAGAGCAATGATAGCAAATGCTGTATTAAAATGAAAAAATGTACTTGTAAAATATTTTAAGGAAAATTATAAAGTTGATTTGAGAAAAAATATAACAATGAAAAATTTCTTCATCAGTGATAATGTGGAAATTGGTGATTTGTGTCTTAATCCATGGTTAATCATTTGCTAACTTAATTCTTGGCCATAGTCTTTATGCACTATCATTTCAGCAAAATGAGATTAATTACGAGAGTTTTTGACCTATATCGTATTATTTTTTTGGTGAACTCAAGATTACACATTAAAGAATTTAATAAAACTTTATTGACAAAAAATACATCAAATTCACATACTTCCTTACAGAATTAATACAGCCTACATGCATTCAAGTGGTTTTCCAAAGTGTCTTCTCCAGACCTACCAGGGCAGCTGCCTGCAAACTTGTTACAAATGCAAATACACCAGAAACTGGGAGTGGGCTCCTAACACCCGTTGAACAGATCATCTAATGAACACCAAAACGTGAGAACTACTGACTTCCAGTAAACACAATGTTGTTCCAAAACCATTCCAAGGAGAATGGGAGACCAGCTTTTCATAGATTTTCCTACAATGTGTCAGAAGTGAAAAAGCCTACATCATCCGCCTAGTCCACTGCTTATGAATGCCCTCACACAAATGTACAACACCCACACCTGTGTCTAACAACTTCCTCCCTTTAAAAAAAATACGGAAATACTGATCTTGAAATTTGAAAACAGGCAGGCTTCTGGCTTTGAGGACATTCAGGTTTTAATGTGTCTACCTCATACCCAAAACACAAGTTTCAAATCATCAAAATATGACTAAATATTACCCAAGCTGCTTTTTAATGTTACAACAACATTAACAATAAAGGTGAGGCTAAAAACAATACAATACACATTAAACAGGGTTGTGGTGGTGGTGGTGGTGGTGGTGGTGGTTTTTTGATCCAAATGTCAATTCAGACTTAAGACAGTGATGTTTTAGATACTACCAGTATCTACATGCTATGATTCTATGGTCTAGGTAAGAGAAATCAGGGCTTTGAACTGGTTCGTACTTGTTGGAATCCCTGCTGAGAATTTGAATATCTGTCTCAGATGTACTGAATCCGAAACAATAGCCAAACACAATGCCACCGAGTCAATTTCAACTCAAGGCTGTCTTTTATGATAGAGTAGAATGATGCCAACTATATGACTAAGCTGGAAACAACCGAGGGTAAGGGTCATTTTAAACCATAACTGAGCACTCTCCCACCAGAGTACATTCTGAACCAGAATCTACATGGTAACAAGCCCCCTGGTAATTCATATGTGGACCAAAGAATCTTGTTACTATGTAGATTCTGGGAGGAAGATGAGAAGTTCTCAGCAGTTCAAACCAGAAGAAACCATACACCAGTTAAAAACCCTGATGGAAATGACTGCTTCACAAACCCGAAAATGTTGAAACTCTATTTTCTCAGTACAAAAATGGGGGAGAATTTTCCTCCCTATTGAGGGTAGAGTAAGTTTCTGGTGGAGAGAAGGTGCTCGATGAGAAATCCTAGAAATCCTGAGATTCCTCCATTATCATACTCCATAGTAACAGAGAATTAGAGAAGACGCATTAAGAAAGTAGAATTCCTGCTGTTCTATGATGCTCTATTGCTTCAGAGAACAGTCATGTGTTGGCTTTTTCAACATTTTCCCCAAGCCCCGGAATTCACCCAAGAACAAAGAGGTCAAGTTATATGTCCCAAAAGAGGAAGACAATTGGCCCACACATCCCAGCTGCTAGTCGGGCACATCAAAGGGCAGCGTGCTGATGACCTCCCCGGCTTCTGTGACGATGGCGTCGTACACCCACCGGCGGCTGCAGCGGCACTCTGGCCCACACTTGTTGGAGTTGCACTTGGGACAGGGGTAGAAGCAGCCCAGGCAGTTCTTCTCCAGGCAGTCACACAGATCCACGTCATTACAGAGGAGCCGGCCGCTTTTATCATACTTCCTCAGAACCCTGCCAAGAAAAACCAGCAGGACAGTGCAATGTTCCTTGACATTAATGTGAGGCAAATGTCACAAACACGATCTTCCTTCTCTGAGAGGACAGCACCCTAGAGATTGCCCTGCCACACTTCCAAATCGAATGTGGCAGATAGGTCGTGGGAAGTTCAAACAATTTCCAATGCAGCCAGGCTTGTCATGAGCAGTAACACGCCATCCTTCCAGCCCCGCTGGAGAATGTCATATTCTGCCTAGGTTAATAATAATGACGAATAGCTGATTAAAGTTTCCTCCTACAAATGCCCCAGATTTTTCTTTAAAATTTAAGCATTCTTGATGGATTCTTTCCCTAATAATTTGCTCTCTTTCCCCCCTCTTTTCTCAAAAGTGCTATCCTGGATACAATTATATTGCTTAATGATTCAAGATAAGCTTTGGAACTATGAACTCCTAAGTAATTGCTTTTAATCTCCCTTGCTAACAGCATTCAGGAGTCTTTGCTTCCATTACTTCCTGGTTTTGGGTTGTGGATTTTCCCAATGTGGTGTGAGAAGCCAAATGACTGTCGTACATCAAAAGGGAACTGTTTTGCAGCAGAGGAAACCACAGGGTCTACAGAAGCTCTGTGGACAAGAGGCTTTCACAAGAAACCTGTCACCTCTCAAGCCCAACCTATCTAAAATAAAGTCTCCAAAACCGAGCTGCTTGTGTATGTGTGTGTGTGTGGGGGGGGGGGGGGGGGGGGGGGGGGGGGGGGGGGGGTTTGATGAAACGTTCTTGCAGACAAATGATGATAGTGGTTATGCAATGCAGTGAACCTAATTACAGAATTGTACATGTGAAAATGACAAATGCCTGTTGTATGTATTCTCCATAATACTCATTAACAGCATAAAAGGGAGCTGTCTGAAAAACCTCAGAATCACAAAAACACCCCGGGCAACTTTTGTCCATTATTATTGGTTGAAAGAAAAGATGCTGCCCCTAAGCAGGTACGGTGACATTATTGTTGGTCACCAACCAGGGGTTACATAGTGCCTTTCCATGTTCTCTGCTTCCCTCATGAAAAGGGAAGGGTTACGGATCATGATGTAATCACCATACTTCCTATCGGACCATCACAAGTTAGCTAGAGTGCTTCTGAATGTGTTGATCAGGAAATAGTCACATTTCATGTGCCACCCCTCCCCAGACCCCGCCGAGAAATTCAAGTGTCCTTGAGAGAGGACATTTAAAATCTGTTATGGGAAGGACAGAGCCTCTGGGTGTTGTAAATACTGGGCTACTAGGTTGGCGGTTCAAACCTACCCAGAGGCACGTCAGAGGGATGACCTATGATCTATTTCTGAAACCACGTGTGAAGAGTACAGTCCTACACTGGCACTCATGGGGCCACCATGAAGACAAATCCAACTGATGGCAACTGGCTTTTGGTTATGGGAATGACAAGACTGGGCATCCTGGAAGTCATTCAGAGGCAGGGTAGATGCTCCCCCTTTGTCTTAGCCAGGCCGGTGCGGCACAGAGGGTGTGGTGTCTTAGCACCCAAGAAGGAGCCCTAAAGCGCTGACTGGTCACTCAGCTGCTAAATGCTCGGCTGATGGTCAAACCCACAGTTGCTCTGTGAAAGAACTATCTGTGAAGATGACAAGCCTTAGACATCCTACAGGTACCGGTCGACTCTGTCCTGGCGGGCTGCTTTGAGTTGTAACAGACTGGATGGCAATGGGTTTGGTTGTGGGATAGGTTGTGTTAGGTCATACCACATGACCTGAAACTATGAACTATCATACATATAAAAGTATACACAATATACATGCACCAAAAAGACTCACGCAGGGCTGAGCCCCGGTGATGTAGTGGTTGTGCACGGGACTGCGGCCCACTGGCATGGAGGTTCAATTCCAGCAGCGGCTCCACAAGAGCAAAGGCGAGCCTCCTACTCCCACCACCAGAGGGCAGTGATACCCCCCCAAAAAAAGACTCACACAAACTCTGTGGGTCCACAGTACAATTTAAGGGACGGGGGGATAACCTTGAAGTTCTCAGCATACCACTCCCCATTGCATCACTGTGCCCTGCCCTCTGAGAGGAGGCATAATTTGATTTTATAAAAATTTTCTTGTTCATTTTATCTCTATGCCATATACGCATGTATCCCTATACATATTGTGTTTTTTTTTCCTTCTGTAATGTGCTTTTCCATTTGGAGATTTGATGTGAAATCCTTCCAGGATGATGCAAGGAACTATATTCATATAGTTTCACTTTTGTGTATATTTCAGTTTATTTCATTATTGAAGGACACTTGAGTTATCACCTATTTTCCCATACTGCCACTGAGTCAATTCTCACTCATAGAGATCCTGTAGAATAGACTAGAATTGTCCCTTTGAGTTTCCAAGACTGTAATTCTTCATGGGAGTTAGAAAGTTTCATTTCTCTACCACAGATTGGCTAGTGGTTTTGAACAGCTGACTTTTCAGTTAGCAGCCTAATGCATAATCCACTATGCCACCAGAATTCCTTATTACAATTAGTGTGATGCTGTAAATGTTCTTGAATCTATTTCCTTTTGTGCATATATTTAAAGAGTTTTTCCAAGCTATGTGAAATTGTTTGATCATATACTACATGTGAAGAGAGTGGGTCTGGAAGCTTAGGCCCATAGTCCTGGGGGACACCTCCTTCAATTGACCTAACTCTGTTTTAAATACTACTTTGGTAAGTAGTGACTAGGATCTTTGATGTCTGTGAGGAGACTCTAAAGTACAATTATTGGTTTCTTTCCATCCAGCAGAATGAAGAATGATGATAATTGAAGCACATATGAAAATGAGAAGTCCAATGGACTAATGGACCAGGAAAACATCACTCTCTATAACCCTCAGACCAGAAGATTTCGAGGTCATCTGGCTAACACTATCAACTACTCAGAAAAGGATCACATTAGAAGGTGCTCAATAGAGTGGGAGAAAAATGTAGAGTGAAACTGAACATCAGGTGTACGGGTAGGACCCAAAGTGGTGGCACTCCCATGACGGTAGCCCTTAGTCACCCTTCAGATATGCAGGTGAGTTCAATTACTATTAGAATAATTGAGCATTTGAGATGAAAGGGGCAGCATTTACCCAAGGATCAACTTCAGCAGGCTGGGAAAGAGAAGAGTAGAGTCAGGAAACGCGGGGGGTGGGAGTGGGGCCGGGAGCGTGAGGGACTAGATGAAAGGGACATCTCTCCACACTGTCCCTATGCGGCTGAGGAGCCACTGCTCATGCTCTATGAAATGCCTGATCCTCTCTTTGTTCATTTTTCTACTAGGATGTTTATTTTTTTTCTTATGAGCTTGCAGGATTTGAAAAGATATATTTTGGATGCCACATTTTAGGCTAGTAAATGTCTTCTCCTGCCCTGGGATTTTTTGGTAGACTGCCTTTTTAATGGCCCCAAATTTTTAATTCTTACTTCAATGTACTTGAACTTAGCAACCTTTTCCTTTGTGGTTTGCACAGTAATATATCTTTGATGTCTTCATAATGATTCTATTTAATGCTAGGTCTGTGCCATCAAAATCCTCCATCTAATTTCACAATTCCATCGTATATCTTTCTAAAGATACATCTTTACTCTTTTTGATCAGCTTTCCTAGAAAGCTATTACCTTAGTCTAAGGGTCTCTGAAACTTAGAAGAAGAGAAGATTCCAAGTTCAGGGTGAAGGATCTGAGATGGCACTGTGAGGTAAGTACCGGGCAGCTAACAGCAGGTCAGTGGTTCGATCCAACAGCTTGTCTACAGATGAAAGGCAAGGCTGTCTCTTCCCCTTAAAGACGTATAAACGCAGAAGCCTAAGGAACAATTCTACTCTCTTATGGGTCACCCTGAGTCAGAATTGACTGAAGAATAGTCGGCTTGGTTTTGGTATTTGTGTTTGTAGTCTATTTCATCTAGATACACGGGGCATGATGGAAATTTTAAAAGGATATTTTTAAATCATGAGAAAGGTAGCCCTGTAACTACGTGAACTTTGTCAAGGGGAACCCAAGCATTTCATAATCTCACAAATCCTAAGTAAGAAAGCATGCTCTTACTTGTACTTCACAGAAAAATACTCATTCATCTTTGACATGCGTGCTTTCTTTTTCTGCTGCCTTGTTTCAGGGTTGAAGTCTGCCACCTGTGGTCCCGGGTTTTGAAATGCCAAGCACTTTAACTGCCGCTCTATTTGTTGCTGTAAAGAAATTAAAATGTATCAATAAAAACCAATATCTTAATTTTTTTTATTGGGGGGGGGCATCACTACTCTCTGGTGGTGGGAGCAGGAGGCCCAGTCCCACTGCTGGAATTGAACCTCCGTCCCAGTGGGCCGCAGTCCCGCGCACAACCACTACGCCACCGAGGCTCAGCCCTATCTTAATATCTTACTAAACAAAAATATCCCGATATGAAGCTCTTATTCCTCTACATACCCTGCATCAAAGTCTATACACTTCTGAAGGTGGAATTTCCATTTCTCCGGTTTTGTCTAAACTATATTCTCATGTGTTTGAACAACTGACTCAGAATGATCTTTTGTACATAGCATCAAAGTGGTATGAAAGTTTTGATGTTTTATGTTGAGAAATAAAAATCATGCTTCAAATGAGCACAGATTTTTCTCAAGACTAGGTTATGTTTTCTGAATGAAGAAATACGCAGCATACAACTCCTGCATTCTAAATGTAAAAGGGGAGTGAGGACAAAAGGAACTTATGCATACAGAACAATAGTCAACTTCTCAAAGCTCAGGATGGGGACCCATGTCCTGTGAGTATTTATGGAACATGAGATGAGGGCGTACAGTTTGTTGAAGCAGCCCAGGAAGGCGGCCCGTACCACAAGACAATCCTCTGCACAGGAGCCCTGCACTGAAGCTCTCTGCACAGGGAGGCGCCAAAGCTGCTTCGCAACTGACCGCGCGCCCTGCTTAGGATGGTCCCATCTCAGGCCCTTCAGAATGTGGCCACAGGAGGGCCCACTCTCATCCATGCCAGATTTGGAAGAGAACATGCTGAAATGACTTGTAGAGAATTTAAGAGACATTTTCAAAATCTCCGTTTGGGGACTTTTATCCAAATTAAATTAAATGGTGTTTCTAGGGAAGCAAGCAGCAAAGATATTTCAATCAAATGCCAACAGCTTGCTTTGAAAGAAATGCAGTACACAACAAAACTGAGAAACTCACTGCCACCGACTAAGTCCATTCTGATTCACAGAGACCCTGTAAGGCAGGGTACAAGGGTCTCTATGACTTTCCAAGAGTGCAGCTCTGTACCAGAGTAGAAAACCCCATTTTCCTGCCCAGAGCAATGGGTGGTTTCAAACTGCCACCTTGGTTAGGAGCCCAACGCATGCGCACTCTGCCAGCAGCCTTCCTAGTACATGCAAAGAGACCTCCATGAGTCCATAGAAAGACACAAGGAAAACACAGCAGAAGGTTTTAATGTTGTTGTGGCTCAATATGACTTACGTTAACATACAAAAAATAAAATACCTTGAAAGAAAGCAGAAATATCGACTCTCGGGGATTTGTTTCCAGGTAACAAATTCTTCCCAATGATTTTCAGCAGTTAAGTAGCAATAGGATCCGTCTAAGCTAATATAATTTTATTTTACCAACTTCATTTTATCATTGGTAAAAGAGTCTGCCTTCAGGTATAACTAGGAAATAAGTAGACATTGCCAACACCTCTGATTATGGTGGAGGAGCCCTGGGAGCAGGTGGTAGCAAGGGTAGCGATTGGCAGGCAGTAGCTACTTGTCAGGATCCATTCCACCATGTCCTCTAAGGTGGCTCACAGTTGGACTTGACTACAGGGCATGGATTTGACTCATTCCTATACTTAGTAGCACAACAAGAAGTTAGGAACCCCTATGTGAACCTACTAGTGGCCAAGTCTTATCTCGGTCACTTATTACTCAGAGAAGACAGTTCAAGATTGAAGGACCCCCAAGTTTGCTTCTCCTTTTGTAAACTGGGTTTAACAACAGTATAGGGTTCTGTTGGTTGTGATAAATATTAGACGAGAAAAACTATAAAATGCCTAAGAGGCACAGCGAGCACATCCTAACAAAACAAGGATTTATTAAGTAATAGCACTTCAGTATGTTCTCACGATTTTTCTGAGGGCAGAAATTTTACTGCATAGAACATGGAATCGGAAAGGGGTTTGGAAGCTGTGCAGAGAAGTGTAAGGCAATACTAGCTCAGCGGTGAACAGACAGAAGGCCAAGGAGAGCTCCGTGAGCCTGGAAGAGCAGAGACCTTGCTATGGTAGGGGGCTGGACCTCTTCTCACTCAAGTCCAGAGATCAAGTTGGAAAATCTCCTCTAAGACCATGCGCTATGAACCGGACTGTGTCCCTCAAAAACTATGCACTGCAACCCCGCACCCCTTATACTTTTAATAGAAGGAGCCTTAGTGATGCAGTGGTCACATGTTGGGCTACTAACCACAAGGTCGGCAGTTCAAAACCACTAGCAACTCCTCAGGAGAAAGACAGGACTTTCCACTCCCAGAAAGAGTCACGGTCTCAGAGACCCATAAGAATCAACTCAGTGGCAGTGAGATGAAATACTTTCTATATAATCCCATTTAGGAACAGGGTTTTCTTTATTAGGAAAATGAGCCCTTTTCCCTGTGTCCTCAACTAGTCACTTCTGAGATAGAAAAAGAGCAAATGAGGCACAAGAAAGAGAGGTGATAGCAGCCACGTGGAAATCTCCAAGCAATGCCAAGGATGCTGGAGAAGCTGAGATAAAAGTACTGCAGAGAGGATAGAGAAAGCCTGCCCCGACGGTCGGCTCCTTGAATCTAGACCACCAACCTCCTAAATTGTGAGTAAATGCATTTCAATCTATCAAAGCCACTTACGTGTGTTTCTACCATAGAATGAAAGAAAAAAAGACAACATCCCAACATTAGATCATCCGCATGACTTACCAGTTGCTTCTGTCCAATTTGACAGTTTTTCTCAGGAGACTTTTCATGTGTGTTACTCCCCTGGGAAGACTGGATTTTTTCTGCTTGTCCACTCATGCTGATATGTAAAAAAAAAAAAAAATCAAAAACAAGTAAAAGACATTAATATCAAACACTCCCGGTAACTGAGTCTTCGGAGTCCTGAGTCAGTTCTGCCTGCACTCTCCCCTCATCTCACATGCTTTCAAAGTCAGATTTCCTGAAGAAACTTGGCTCTCTGCATTCGTTTCTGTCCCCTACCACATACATGTTCTCTAGTAGAGCACCTGACTCCCCCCAGATGATGACACAGACACTCTTCATACTTTCAACCGTTCTAGGCATCGTGGGCATCTCTGGAGCAGCAAAACTGTGACCACCCCTCTTGCCGAAGGAGATCATGAATTTTTAGTCCTCTACTCTTCCCCGGTTACATGCACGCTCTTGAAGTAAATGGACAAACAAAAATGAGTATGGCACATACATGCAGCATAGCTCCAGGAACCCTGTGGAAATCTCAATGACTTCCATGGTTTCAGGTGGCACATGTTCAGAGATTACTCATTCCTTCCCAAGTTTACCTCTGAAAACCCGGACCTTCTCTATCAACTTTTCAGATCAATTTTTAATGCAGTAGGAATAAATAGAGCTCTTCATTTTCCATTTTTAAAGAAGCTTTGCACATTTCTGTCATCTGTTTCAAAATACCTCAGTGTGTATATGTAAGGCCCGGCACCCAATGGTTTACTAAACTGTGTGTAACTAAATATCTGTTCCTTGAAACCACCTGTGAGTGGTATTTCTGTTTTAATAGCACTAAGAAATCAAGACAAATGTAATCATAAAATCTGTGTACAGATCAGTTGTGTCCACACAATCTGAAAGTTTTTCTCAGGAGAACTTTCATGCCAGTATCCCCCCTTGAGTAGATGTGGCAGCTACATAATCTGGTGTCAATTTGGGATTTAAAAGGACTACAAGTCCTTAAGTGAATGGGGAAGAGTCTAGACTGTCAATCATTGTATAGCCAATGAGGACTCTTTATGGGCCTGGCCTTCCCCCTCAGAATTCTGGGCATTGCTGTATTTCCTTCTAGTAGACAGGGGACACACACTCTACTCAATCCCAGAGAGAAGCTCTACTAAAAAGACACATGACACTGCTGATAGACCCTGTGGTCTGGGAACTGGAGAAGCCACATGGAGACATCTTATAGCATCACTGCCACTAGATCCATAAGATTTCTGACCCATTGTCCTGTGATCATCCTGCATTTGGCATCATTTCATGAATTTCATGACTCTGAAGAGGACTTTGTAGATTGGTAATGGACATATGGGCTATTATCACACTAGTGGACTAGAGTGGAATGTTTTCTCAATATTCAGTTGCTCTTGTTTATAATAAAGCTCTTTCTCTTTTTTTTGGGGGGGGGCATCACTGCTCTCCGGCGGTGGGAGTGGGAGGCCCAGCCCCACTGCTGGAATTGAACCTCCATCCCAGTGGGCCGCAGTCCCACGCACAACCACTACGCCACCGGGGCTCAGCCCTATAAAGCTCTTTCTTATACACTCATGAATTAGTTTCTCTAGTCTACCTCAATTAGCACAGTAGAACTTTTGTTTCCTGATTGTTCACAAATTTATGATAGATAATAAACCACAAAGTAAGTGGTTCAAACACACTAGAGAAAGATGAGGCTATCTGCTCCCATAAAGATGTACAGACTCAGAATGCATAAGGACCAGTGCCAGTCTATGAGTCAGCGCCAGCTCAGTGGCAAAGGTATTGTATATATGTTGCATGTGTTTAGAGCTGTATTTGTAGGTCTTATTTGTGTGAACCCAGATAAAACCCAGCTGATTCTGAGTCATGGCACCCCCTGTATGTCAGAGCAGACTTATGCTCCACAAGGTCTCAAAGGGCTGTGACCTTCCCAAAGTAGATTTCAGGCCTTTGTTCTGAGCAACCTCTGGGAGGACTTGAATCGCCGATCTTTTCATTAGTAGCCAAGTGCTTAAGGATGTGTACCACCCGAGGATGCCAGAACAAGAGGGTACTCATAAGTGTATAATGTAGCACTGGTCTGTTGTCATTATCGGGGAGTCCAGACTACAGAGATGGCTTCCACAAGCCCTGATGCCCCCTCTCTCTCTCTGATCAACTACCATTGCTGACTCTCAAGAACCTTTCCTATCAAAAAACCTAAAAAGTTATCCTTGGCCAAATCGAGTTGGTTCACTTGGTACTACCAGCTCTGGCTTCCAACTGGACATTCAATTCCTATTGGTGCCTCTTCATTCTCCCAATGTCTAAGTTCAACATCTTTGAATGTTTGCTCTTCCTTACCCTCTTCTTTCCCATTCTCAATATTAAAATAGGAGTGAATATTGACTTTTCATCTATTAATATTGAATTTTATCTAAATCTTGTGATAAATCTCCTCACTCTTTGTGTTTGGAGAAAGACTTCCTGAAATTATAACTCAATACTGCAGCCAGTGCTCCTACTCAGAGCCACTCTGGGGGGCCTTGGGCATGGTAAGTACAGTCCTCATGCCACCAGGGCTCATGGCTGCCCCTTGTTCACCTGGGGCAACGTCGCATGAAGATCCCCCAAATTCTCATCCCATCCTTCTTAAATTTAGTATTAGCCATGAATAACTGCTTGTCTCATGGATCAGTCAGAAACAAAGTGCTTGTGAGTCAAATTTCAGTTAAGCTTCTCTCCTTTGTGTAAGTCCCTGAGGTTTTATCCACTCTTAGTCTTAATCAATATATCCCCCCCCTTTTAAAAATAAACCACTTTATTGAAGGCTCTTACAATTCTTATAACTATCTATAGATCAATTTTATTAAGCATATTTATACATATGTTGTCATTGTCACTTTCAAAACATCTCAGCCTGACATGGGTTGCCACATGGCTTCCCTAACTCCAGGACTCTGGTCCCATCAGCATAGCTCCATCTGGCTTTTCAACAGGAATGTCAAGCAAAGAGAGTGTACTTCCACCTCCAAGGAGGAAGACAGGAGTTCCCAGGATCCTCAGGAGAAGGTCATCCCCAAACCGAAGCCGCATTGGCTATGACCTGATTGACAAGCTGGACGCCACCCCTTCTCTCAATTTGACAAGAGATCATGCAGCTCCCTAACAGATCTTATGCTGAGAGTGTTCTCTTGATTGTAGTACACTCCTTTCCTTGACTCTTCTTCCTCCTAGTAGTCCTGGTGGTATGGTGTAGGGTTTATACTTTGGGCTGCTAACTGCAAGGCCTGTACTTGAAACCACCAGTCATCCCACAGGAGTAAGACTGAACTTTCTACTCTGGTTACAGTCTTGGAAAACTCACAGGGTGAATTCTAACCCTGCCCTAAAGGGTCCCTATGAGTCCACTTTGATCAGTGCCAGTGAATTGAAAATACTTTTTCTTTCTGTTCTAAAGCTTCTTCCTACTATTCCATTAATGCCTGAATTTAAAAAGAAATCAGTACTTTCCTAATACTCCCAGTTGCTTTGCCCTTTCAATTCTCTACCACTTAGATTCCCATTGCGGACCAGTCAACCCTGACTCATGGAAGTCCAGGTATAATAAATCTGTCCTAAAAATAAAATAGTATGAGTAAGAGTAGTAATATTTTTCATCTCACATGAAGTTTCACATCTGATCAAGCAATCAGATGGCATATTTTCTATTTTGTACTTGTACTTCTTTTAAGAATTACAAATATACTGACAAATCTCACACTCACAGGGTTTATAATTTGCAGGGAGGAACCTTGGTAATTTGAATAATTAAATGTTCCATCTAAATCCTATGCTCTGGCAATGCTGGAAGATATTATTGTTGCTGTTGGATGCCAATGAGTCGGTTGCAGCTCATAGGAAACCCATATATCTGAGTTGAGTGTCCATAGGGTTTCTCTAGATTATAATCTTGATGGAAACAGATTGCCAGACCTTTCTTCTGCAACACTATCAGCTGGGTTCAAACTGCCAACCTTTAGGCTGTTAGTATAGTGCAGATTGTGCCACCTAGCAATCTTTCATGGAATGTAGCTCTCCAGAAACAGATTGGGGTTTGGGGGCGTGCGGGGTTTAGGGCAGGAATTTACTCATGCTACAAATAAAATGCAAGGAAATTATAGAATTCACCAGATACTGCTATTTCTCTAAGGAAAAGCCAGAAATTGGCCCAAAATACCTCCCTGCTATAGCAGTTACTACATAATCTGATGTCAATTTGAGAGGCTTACAAATGAAGGGGTGGAGTTTGGCCTGTCAATTGGACCATAGAAAATGAGCAGCCCTGATGCATCCCTAGATGGTGGAGAAGCCATGTGGAGACCCCTGCCAGTGATGAGTTACTTACACTGCCACTGAATCCAGACGACTTTCTAATCACTGGTCTGTGATTGTCCTGAACTTGGCGTTATTGCATGTGCTGTGTGAGTCTAGAGAGGAACTTATGGACTAGTATTAAACATATGAGCTAATATTGGATTTAGGGACTTGATCAGGACTGGGCTAGGATATTTTCTCAACATACAATTGATCTTTTATTTAAAGGTCTTTCTTATAAATATATGAGCATCTATGAATTTGTTTCTCTAGTTGTGTTAGTCTGGATACATTAGAGAAACAAATCCATAGAAACTCATATGTATAAGAGAGGTTTATATACAGGGTAAGTGTACTTTAAGAAAGCATCCCAACTTAGTGCTGCCCAAGCCCCTAAGTCCAGCATGAGCCTATATGTCCAACACTGATCTAAAAAGTCCTCCTCAATCTCATAAAACACACATAATGATGCTTGAGGAAAACCAAATCAGTGAGTGTGTAAGCATCTCAGCGCTGGTAGGGGTCTCTACATGGCTGCTCCAGCACTCAGGGCTGCATCAGGGTAGTTCCATGTGGCTTCTCCTCAGGGATGTCTTGCAGGAAGTGAGCCTTGCCAGCTGAAGCAGAAACCTGGCTAAGGCAGCTGCACCCTGATCCGACCCTCAGAAAGCAAGAGACCCAAGAACTGGAAAGGTGAGGCTCACCAAGTCATTTATCTCTCTGCCTTTCAATTAATACCACATGTGTTTATCTACCAGATTGGCACAATAGACTTTAACTATCTCATTTGTCAACCCGGACTAACACTCTCCAGGAAAGTGTCCATCGATGTGATAGACTGCCAAGGGATTCCTGAAGTGCACACACACACACACACACACACACACACCAAAAAATCAAAATCACTGCCATTGAATCAATTCCAACTCATAGCAAACCATGGTTTCCAAGACTATAATTCTTTACAGAGGTAGAAAACCTTGTGCTTCTTCCACAGTGCAACTGATAGTTTTGACCTGCTGACTTTCTGATGGGCAACTCAATGAGAAGAGGCAGGAAGAACCATCCAATGAGCATGTGAGTGAAAACAGAAGCTCAGGTTAACAAAAATGCTCATTTTCAAGCACAGGGCTGGAAGCAACGCAGTAGTCGATCCTGTCTCATCGCATGTGATGGGCATACACAGTGTGTGGCATCAATTTAATCAACTGTCCATTATGTTAGTCAGTCACAAGGAAAAGAGGTCTCCCTAAAAGATACAGGTTACATAGGCTCATTCTCAGTCTTGAGAAAGAGAACATGAATCAACTGCTTCATGAAGCATATTCAGTCCATGTATTTCTTTCTAGCAAGCCTGGGTCCTGAAGGAAATAGCCCACTGATTTACATTCTGGTACCAGCTCCTTAATTCACTGTGAACCAGGAACTTTGAATCATGGTAGGAGATGTATTGGTCGCAACCTTCCTTTTCCTTACACTGTTAATTTGATATTTAGATGCAATTTTCTATTTCTATGATGTCTTGAACTCTATGAGAGCAGTCATACCCATTTAGTTACCTCCAAGAAGCCTAGAACTAGTGCATAAGCAGTTCTCAATTAGTACCTTGGGAATACTGTACAAATGCCTGCCAATACTAGGCAAATTATTGGATATCTATATGTGCTAGAAGGGTTCTGATGGCTCTGTGGATTAGGTGTTGTGTTAATTGCAATGCTAGTGATTCAAATCCACCTACTACTCCCTGGGAAAAAGATGAGTCTGTCTGCCTCCATAAAGATTTACATTCTCAGAAACCCTATACAGAATAGTTATGAGCTTGTACCAACTTGATGGCAGTGGGGTTTATATGTGCCAGGGAAGGAAGGGACAGTTCAGAGGTAGAATGTGGTTCCCAGTCGATGCCCTCAGGGGAAGCCACCACCTGTCTGTCAGTGGGTTAGTGTGTTACTATGATGTCAAACAAGTTTTAGCAAAGCTTGGAAACCAAGAGTGATTAGGAAGAAAGACCTGAAACTTAACAGGATAAAGTCCATGGGTCACAGTGGTCTGATCCACACCCACCTGTGAGAATTGCATAAGACTGAACATTGTGTAACCCCATTATGCAGAAGATTGTCAAGAGCAAGAGCAAAACATTATGTGCCTAGCACTTCTCTGAGCATTTTACATGTGCCTCTTTATTTAATTCTTCCAACAGCACTGGAACATGACCTGATTATTTCTATTTTACACATGAGTAAACCAAAACCCAGAAAGACAACTATACTCAACTGCTTCAAGATTAAATTTCTACCAGTATCTTTACACAAGCTCTCCCCAAGGGAAGGGACAGTATCAATGCCAGTCATACAACATGAAGCCTGGAGGATACAACCCTGAGTGGCACAGATGGTTCACAATTAGCCACCAACCTGCTTCATGGTACCGAGGAAGAAAGGTCTGGTGATCTGTTTGCATAATGATTACAGCCAAGAAATCTGCATGGAGCAGTTCTACTCTCCAACACAGGGAATCACCATTAAGTCAGAATTAAGACAGCTAGTTTGGAGTTGTGTTGTTGTTTGTTTATTTGCAGAGGGTGATGGGAGAAAGCACTTGAGATCATTTGCTTCCTTTAGCTCTTCTGTGGTAACACGTATCTCAAAGAGTGCTAGGAAAAGGCTCCCAGGTCACGCATAGGATGTCATATCTGACCTCGTTACTGAGTTTAGAAGTCAACATGAAAGAAAAATGTCATTGTATACAAAATTATTCTTGTGGGGAACAGAATCAGGAAGAGACTGTATGCGGACAAAGTCAACATTCATATAGTAAGGAATCTGGAAGACCAACGCTCCCAGTGGAGGAAACCTTCACATTCGTGAGTTGGAGTGTGCTCCACTCACATTCTCCTAAGTAAAAGTTCTCCCCCACAATGTACCCCCATAACAATGCCAACTGTAAGGTGCTGTTTATAAACACCTGGTCAAGGACTATACACTTGGAGGTCAACTGCTTAAAGGTTATCTGCCAGAAGGTTGGCAGCCAATTAGGACAATCAAACCCTATTTTTGTCCCACCTTAAATAGGGCCCACTCATTTCTGATAAAGAAAATGAACTGTCCATTGAGAAAGAGCTTAAACACTCCTAAAGTCAAGCCAACTCAGATGATGAAAATTAGCCTGCTAACTTGATTCAAAGTTACATGTGTCTTCCTGTCACACTAATGCCTCCCCTTCCTAGTGCATGTAGTCCCTTAGCTCGTCCCCCTCCTGCTTTGTGTGTGCCCATTGTATACCCCCTTCCTGTTAAGTACGTGCTTACCATAGCCTGCACACCCCAGATTTTATAAATTTGTGAGATGACATTACTTATCCTCTCTACTCAGACCTGCCTCTTGAAGTCATGACTGAGAGGGGAGTCCTTACATGCTTTATCTTGTCTGATGTTTCTTTAATTTACCCCTCAATTACACAACTGCCTGCCCTTTAAGCCCATTCGGTTGGCGGGAGGCTGGTTCCTCCATATAGTCTAGAAAATGCTACCTCAGCATCACCTACACAGCAAGTTTTTCTCTCTAGTTTTGGAACAGAGACTAGTTCACAGGTTAAGCATCTGATGAAGTGGCTGGCTTATAACTGGAAGTCATCGCGTGTGAAAAAGCTACGACTCAGTCCTGGCAAGTTGCTCACTCACTGTAGACTCTCAAAAACCAGCTTATCTGAGGAGCTATCAGCAGATCCTGGCCTCACTCCACACATAAGCTGTGGTACAGGACTCTGAAAGGGAGGAACAGCAAAATTACTCTCTGTTAACCCTTATATTCACCTAGCAGGCAGCATGGAGTTTATGTAAGCTGTGTTGTGTAAAGTTGAACACATGTCCTTTTTGGCTTGGCTTAAATCTCTACTGACTCACGGCCACGCCACACGTGTCCTCCATACAGTTTTCAAAGCTAAGATTGTATGGGCCAGGGTTGAGTCAGGCAGCCCCCTGGACTGGGCAGCCCTTTGCACCCCTTTGCACCAGCCTCACGAGGAGATAAACCACTTGCTGAACTTTGTAATCCCTGCTCCTGGCATCTCACAGAGCTTATCTCCCCCAGTAAGGCACAGCCAGCCTCTACCCAGGCAAGGCACGGAGCTCCTCCTCTAACATTCCCGGAAACAAGTTTGAAAAAAGAGATGATTTGCTCACAGGTCACCTCCCAACCCAAAACTTGGCAAACGCAGCACAAGAAACCCCTTTCTTTCATCAGCCCTCGTGCCTATAGCTCAAACCCTCTCTATATCCCACCACCGCAATACTGGGTGCAGCTTCCCTGGCCTAACTTTCCAGCCTCGGGACCTCCCAGGAGATCAAGATGCATCTCTCTCTCTCCCTCTCTGCTGTTCCTTCCCTTCCCCAGAGTCCTTCCCTACCTCCAATAAAGCCTATATATTTGCTTTTCATCCCTAACTGAGCTGTCTCCTTCCTGTGGCTCCATCTCAACCTCTCTCTCAATGACCTTTCAGAAAAAGGTCACCAGGACTTTCTTTCAAGATTCCTTTGTGTGGCTTTGAGCCCCTATCCTTCTGGTTAGTAGTCTAGTGCTTGGAAGCAAGGAAAGTGCTCAGTGTAAACACTGACCCCAAAGCTGCTCTCTATTTGTATTCAGCAGCAAATAAAGCTATTTATACAGAGATGCTCTGAGTCACTCTTTGAAAAAGATTTAGATGAAACACACCCATACAGAGAGAGAACATTCGAAATAAGAGTAGCTTAGGGACCTACAAGGTTTCCATGAAGGACAATCCCAGGAAGAGCCAAGTTGTTCTCCTCTCATTGTGTTTCTAGCTTTAGTTCCTATACAGATCCTCGAGATAATTGACGAGTGAGTGTGATCTCACCAGGGATGAATTTGGTAAAGAGTAATGATAACTGTGCGGACCATCAATTAACTCAGTCCCTGGACACTCCCTCCCAGCTGAGTCTGCTGTTCTCGAAACCACACACTGTTCCATAAATTCTGAAAAACCTCCAAGAACGAGAGGTCATTCTTAATGTAAGCCTCTGAGAGTGTCGTTGCTGGATAAACAATGGTAATGCTTTAGAAACAACGTTAGTTACTCTATTAAACAACGCCTCCTTCATTCCTGTAAGATCTTTATAAGTTGGGGTTGACTCAAAGGCATGTGACAATGACATGGATCACTTTCTATGCAACCTCTGTCTACACACCCCACACGTACAGATGTCTGTGTCTCCACATAAAATAATGTGAAAACAAAGAGTGTACATTTATAGTCATTTCAAAGTGCACTCCACGGAGAATTTGAGAACCTGGGAAACACAATGTGACCACATAATTTTTGCTGAATGTGCTGTCAAGGCTGAAATCTGTCATCGTTCTTGAATCCAGTCCCCTACAGAATTGTCTGGTTCAGTGACAGGTCACCCTTCAGGAGGGGCCCTCCCCCACCCTTGCTCAGAGTCTCGGATTCTTAAATGATATATACAGGTTCTCTCGCATGATCTAAGGACTATAGAAAGCAGAAACCCATCTGTTTTCTCGATTGCCTCAGTGGATAGCAGAAAAGAAAGAAAACTCTTTTAGGAGAGCAGAAAACTAGGCCACTCTCAGCCAACGCTAATCCTTGTAAGTGCGTCCTGTGCTGTCCTGTAAATATACTTTAGGATTTTCAGATGTGGAGGTACTTCCTCAAGGATCCCTGACCGTTATTTAAGCTTATGTCTTAGCTTTCTTTCTTAAAAAAAAAAAAATCTTGGCCCCCACTGCAACATAAGGAGTCAAAATCCTACCACCACCCACCCCCCTAACCACCAGGCATTAATACAGCCATGTCAGATCTAAGCAGGGTCACCTTTCTGTGACTTACTTTTGCCTCTTTTCTCTTTACCAAACTCCAAGAGAATCAAGTTTAAAATGCATAATTTGAAAAGGACCAGCTTTCAAATGACAATCTCCCAGGTTCCGTTACTCCCTACTGCTCACGGAGTCAAGCTGAAGTGGTGGGGTAGGAAGGAGAAAGTGCACATACCTTTTAGGTTGGATGAAACCAGAAGGAGAGAATACTGGAGAGAAAGAGAAACTGTACCGCCTTGTTTCCTTTGTTTTGCTGGGAAACCACAGAACCCTCAAGAGAAAAGTCGCAAGGCCTCTAAGGTGTTCCTACACTTTAATGCTTTTATAATAATGATTGGGGGGAGGGGGAGGAAGAGGAGAGAGGTGGAAAGCAGGAGGAGGCATAGATGTCTCCTATGAGTCTTTCCTCCGATCTTAGGAATAATCACAGCTCTTCTTCCTACCCATCTCTCCCTTTCACTGTAAACTACACATCCAGAGATGAAGCTTAACTCGTGCTCAGTCTCACATCTTGACTGCAAGCATTCAACTAATATTCAGCAACGAATTGCCCTCTGTCTATATTTTTGTTTTGGGGACATCACTGCCCTCTGGTGGTGGGAGTAGGAGGCCCAGCCTTGCTGTTGGATTTGAACCTCTAACCCAGTGGGCCGCAGTCCTGAGCACAACCACTACGCCACCGGGGCTCAGCCCCCTGTCTATATTTTTACATTGCCAGTGTAAATAGAAATCTGCATGCACACATACACACACACACACACACACACACACACACGGGGCTCAGCCCCCTCTGTCTATATTTTTACATTGCCAGTGTAAATAGAAATCTGCACACACACACACACACACACACACACACACACACACGGGTCAAAAAGTTCAAGAACAATTTCACTCTCTTTTACTTCCATTTTCCATGAACTTTCTGAAGCCCTCTTGTATGTTAATCTCTAAAGAACAGCCCTCTCACCTTGTCTGCTGCCACCACCCAGATACTGCTGTTGTGAGCCATTA
>PVJH01034112.1:0-20934 GCA_004026705.1 Nesogale talazaci | reverse complement strand
ATGTACCTTCAGCCCCCCTCCTCCATCACAAGAGACCAGCCCAAGTTCATGGCTCTCTTCTATGGAGTGGTGACTCCGACACTGAACCCCTTCATCTACACCCTTAGGAATAAGGATGTGAAAGGGGCGTTGGTTCACCTGATGAGGAGAATTTCAAGTTCCAAGTAGACTATGGGTGATATCAAAGGAAATCATTTAATAATTAAGGAGAATAGGCTTATTCAAAATTCCTCTAATAATGCATTCTCATTCCTCATTCCCCCAATTTTATATTAACTGTTTCTCTTTTAAACTGTGTCGTTTCTAATGTTCTTGATGATGTTTTTAGGCAGAATGATACTTAGCAGGTATACATCAAAATGAACATTTTTTTTTCAATTTTCTTAATTCATTTTATTGGGGACTCATACAGCACTCATCATTATGTATACATACATACATACATATGTTGTGTCAGTAGTTACATCTTTTCTGGGATGGGGTGGGGTTCTTTTTTTTTTTTTTTCAAAATGAACATTTTGTGAAAATATATTAAAATATACTTGAGCCATAGTAACTGTGTTAAGCTGTGGAGTTAATCAAATGTTTTATAATATCACTTCATTGATTTAAGCTAGTTTTCATAAATTTATCACCCAAAATTTATATAGATGTTATGTTAGACAAGGTTCTCTAGAAAAACAAAATCAGGACACTTATGATTTTATATATATTTATATCAGTGGTTCTCAACCTCCCTAATGCTGCGACCCTTTAATACAGTTCCTCATGTGGTGGTGATTCCCCCAACCATAAAATTATTTTTGTTGTTACTTCATTACTGTAATTTTGCTACTGCTATGAATTGGAAGACCCCTGTGGAAGGGTCATTCAAATCCCAAAGGGGTCATGGTCCATAGGTTGAGAACCACTGTTTCATATAGGTATGTAGATACATAACATAAGAAATAAGCAGCTAATTTATCTATAGAGCAGTAGAATGTCTCGGTGCAACTCACTTTCGTGAGATATCTAACATATTGACAGTGCTTCAAGTCTTGAGGGCCACCAGTGCAAGTCAAGAGAGCAGACAGCTGAGTCCTCTGTAGAGCAATGCGGGCTCTCTGGCCACAGGCATCAGACAGCAAGGCAGGTCACCAACAGTCAGCCAGATGACAGGGTCCGACAGGCCCCAGCTCAAGTGATGTAAACTCCAGTAGTGTGGTGAAGCAGGTTTTGAAGGAACCTCAAGCTACATAGTCCGTGAGTTTGGTGTCCTTCAAGTAATGTAGCTTGCAAATTGAGTCAGAGAACAAGCTAAGACCCCTGGTCTGATCGCAAAGAGCAAAAGACAAGAAAGGCAAGACTCACCGAGCCATTGATCTCTGCCCTTCACTTAATCCCACATCTGTTCTTTGGCCAGCTTGCCACAATAAACCTACTTATTACAGATGCTATTTCTTTTTTAAAAAGCATTCTGATTCTTACTTATGATTTTCTTACTTATGATTCTGATTCTTACTTAAGAAGATATGTGTATTTTGAAGCTTTATCATTAAATAGTAATATTAAAATAAAGAGTAATGTGTGACTAATTTTCTTTTTAGAATTAATATTATCTTTACTTTATTTACTTTCACACACCTATTATGTCACCTGATGAATCCTCCACCATTTATTTATTTAAATACATTCCTGATTTTATGATATTGACGTTTCCCTGGGCTTTCATAAGTTTGTGCTAAATTTCTTGAATTGCATATGCTATATATACAAAATAAAGTATTTTAAACTTATTTCCAGGTACTTTACCCTCACACAGAATGAATTGCCTCATTTCAGCACGTGTTATATTCATCAGAAAATAATCATCCAAGAATGTTATTAAGTTTATACCAAAGATATGTCTTTGTTTTTTTTTCATTTTTCTATAAAATACACTTCTTGCCCCCATTGAGCACAGCTTTATTTATTTATTTATTTATTTATTTATTTACTCATTTTAAACCTTTCATTATGCTTTGAACAAAGTTTTATAGAGCAAGTTTATTTCCCATTTAACAAATCAAGCACTCCCTTGACTCAGGGTCTGAATTGGCATATGTCCTTTAGTCTTTATGGGCTTCCAACTTCCTGTTGGCAGAAGAACTGAGAGGAACAATCCTGTAACCACGTTTTCTCCACTTTGAAGTTACTATTATCCAATTTTTCTATCCATGGTAAAGAGGAAATTCCATCAATTGTTCAAGACACTTGGCCCAAGTTCTGTTAGTATTGCTTTGTTTTTGCTTTTACCTTTCAACATTTATTCCAAGAAGTCAAATCTGTTTTTCTGTTTATTAAAGCTAGTTCCACCACTTGTCTAACAGGTTGTCCTAGGGGTGGCTTTCATGCTGATGGGAGTTATGGCAACTATATTTCAAATGCAAGGAGGGTTTCCCAAACTGGCAGGATTTAGTGGGGCCATCAGATTAAGAACAACTGAGAGAATGCATCTGGAAGTCAGGCACCCGGTTAGACTCCAACAACTAAGCTACATATAAAACTTCAGCAAATCAACAACAAAAAGATGAATCACCCAATCATAAAATGGACAAAAGACATAAATAAGTATATCCCTGAAAAAGGTATTCAAATGGCCAACAAGCAAATAAAAAAAGATTTGGTGCCGTTAGTCACAGAGAGACATAAACAAAAACCTCAAGGAGATACAATTCCACTCCCATTATGATGGTGAAAAGAGAAAATGACTGAGAAAGTGGCTCCCACAATGGATTTCAACAACAGAATGTTGGGAACAGGATGAAGTGTCTGGCTGTGTTTCCTTCTATTGGACACAGAGCGGCTCAACACCTCACAATAACAATGAAAAGCTAGCTAAGACCCCAAAAAGAAAACAGAAAGTAACGAATGTTAAGAAGGAAGTGTCAAAGTTTGAAGACTTAAGGGGTCCTCAATCTACGGCCCGCGGGCCACATGCGGCCCACCGAGGACATTTATCCGGCCCAACGAGTATTTTTGCCGCTGTTCCCTTCCTGCTTAGCGGCCTACTGACACATTGTGGGCCCACAGTGAATTTGCTCATAGTTGGGTTGGTTTTTTTTTTTTAACTATAGTCTGGCCCTCCAACAGTCTGAGCAACAGTGAACTGGACCCCTGTTTAAAAAGTCTGAAGAGCCCTTTAATCCATAGCTGGTGGGAAAGTAAAATGGTACATCAGTTGTGTAAAATAATAGGGGGTTCCTCAAAGAACTAAAAATAGAACTACTAGATGACCCAGTAATTCCACTTGTAGGCATATACCAAACAGCGACACTAAAAAGCAGAGACTCAAACAGAATAGCACAACACCTAATAGCCAGGGAGTAAAACAACTTAAAATGACTGTCTAATACATGAACAAAAAATGTGGTACAGACACATTGCAGAACTATTCAACCAGTATAAGACACTAATTCTTGCTACAAGCTACAATTTGAGTGAATGCTTTATCTTGTTTTTGGAGGGGGGCATCACTGCCCTCTGGAGGTTGTAGGAGCTACTCAGCCTTGCTGCTGGATTTGAGCCACCAAGACAAATGGGCTTCAGTCTTGCCCTCAATCACTAGGCCACAGGGGCTCAGCTCCTTTGTCTTATTTTTAATGCCTTTTTTATTTCCTCTTATTTGAATGGGGGCTAGGACAACTCTTATCACAATCCATCCATCCATCCATTGTGTCAAGCACATTTGTACATTTGTCGCCATCATCATTCTCAAAACATTCTCTCTACTTGAGCCCTTTGTATCAGCTCCTCATCCCCCCCACTCCCTCTGCCCTCATGAACCGTTGATATTTTATGAATTATTACTACTTTGTCGTATCTTACACTGTCCATCGTCTCCCTTCACCCACTTTTCTGTTTTCTATCCCTCAGGGAGGACGTTATATGTAGATCCTTGTAATTGGTTCCCCCTTGAGTGGATCTTAAAGATATCATATTGAATGACATAAGCCAGTCACAGAAGGGTAAATATTATACTACTTTATTTATATAAAAACATAACAAAAGGCAAATGTATATGTATAGTCACCAAAGTTTATTAGTGGTTATCAGGGGCAGAAAAGAGGGGAAGGAGGTGTTAACAGAGAAAATAAATGCATTAAGTGTAGGGCAACATAATTCATTATTGTAATCGATGTCGCTAAGTTCTACAATTTAAAAAAGTTGAACTTGCTATGGTTGTGAAATAGATATATTTACAATTAAATAGATAGATCAATCGATAAGTACATGAGTACATAAATAGTAGCTTCTATATACAACCAAACATCTCATGTCATTTGATTCCTTTATTTAGAGGCTTGGAGTTATGTTTTCATGAGCCATTCCAGCTAATTGGTCTAATTGTGTAATGTGTTTAGTGCTTCTGATCTACCTCCTAGTGTGCGGGGCAGTGCTTGGAGACTGGAAATCTAATAAACAGCCATTTAAGGCTTATTTTTCTCTCTATTTGCCTGGAGCAACAGAAGGAAGGAAATAGGAGAAGGATTTGGATGTGTGACTAATCGCCTCCATGAACAACTGACCAGCTATCTTAATTGATCATCTTATTCAAAGATTCCATAAAAGAATCCTCATCCAAAGGGTAAAAATAAAGAACATAATTTCAAATGCTCATATATGCTAGACACTCTGGAGCCAAAAGGGAGTAGGTTAAACCCTTGAAACCATTACCTTTATACTCGAGTACAATCCAAGTTTTACAGCACATTTTTATGCAGCTTTGTGGTAAAATTAGGTGCCTCAATGAATATCAGTTTATAATTGAGTATGTATGGTACCATGAAATTATTATCTTTATAATGTAAAGCAAAAGTGAACCCTGAGGTCTTCTTAAAACACAAATTGTTTAACTTATCTGGAAAAATCTATCAACCTTGATAATAACATTGCTTTAAGAACTATCTATAGCTCAAGTGACAATAGCAACTCAAGAGACTGAATAGGAAATTCAGGGGCCAGTAACTTTATGTTAATGGAGAAGGCACAGCTCAGAAAGGAAGGCGAGAACAGTTTCTCAACTGATAGGGTATAACAAATGCCACTGAATTGTACGTGTTGAAACAATTGAATAATGAGGACAGATAGAACTTCAAAAACATTTTTGCATCACGGTGTATGTGGTAGTTACCTAATTTCATGGCAACTCAATAAGGAACTGTAGGGATTGAGTCTAGCATGTCCATCAGGTCACAGTCTGATGATGCCTTATTGTGGCCATGGCCTTCTAATGGTCCATTTAGGGAACTTCCTCTCTTTCTCCCTGGAGGCAACTACAGTCTCTCTCTACTTTGCTTTCTTGCTGTTGAGACACTTGGAGATCTGGAGGAGGCACATGGAGAACTGTGCCAGCGCTGAGATGCTTCCACTGCCATTGGGGCCCCAAGACTTTGCACCCACCATCCTGGGATCTTCCTGCATCCGCTTCATTGCTTGGAACTGGGATGTCTTAAGAGGGGTTTATAGACTAGTATCAAGCTGAAGGACTTGATCTGGATTGGGCAGGGGTGTTTTATGGTACATAGGTACTTCCTGATATAAAATTCTCTCTTACACATGAGTGTCCTTTGATTTGTCCTAGCACAGTGTACGTAAGGTGATAATGTACAAGACCACATTTGACCAATGGAAACTGGACACAAGTACTCAGATGACCTGTTACCACAAGCAGTGATGTCCCCAAAGCAATCCTTGAAAGGAAGACGCTTGCATTCTAGTGGTCATAAATGAACCAGAGAGGCACAGAGTTTCCAACCAAGCAACGTGTCATTAGAGAAGAGAACCAGCTGGTGGTAGATGAGGAGTGCCTACGGCAATATTTACTCTTTCTAAAGCTATGGAAATCCATAGGTTCCAGTCCTCACATGGATAGCAGAGAGGTTATACATACTTAGTCATTAAAATTCAGGGGTGTCCAACTCTACCTTATAAGTCTGGCTAGAGCACAGAAAAGAGCTGGAAACACAGGGAATTCAGGTCAGATTAGACCCCTGAAACCAATATTGAGAGTAGTGATACTAAGAGAGGAAGAGGAAAGTGGGCAGGGGAAGGGTTGGGGGAACCAATCACAATCATGGATAACAGAGAAAGAGAGACATCAGTCAGTGTAAGATATGAAAAAATAATAATAATTTACAAATTATCAAGGGTTTGTGAGAGAATGAGGGTGGAAACAGGAGGAGAAAAAAATGAGGAGCTGATACCAAGGACTCAAGAAGAAAGAAAATGTTTTGAAAATGATGATAACAACAAGTGCACAAGTGTGCTGGACACAATGGATGGATGGATGTACAAACCCCCAATAGATTTTTTTTAATTCAGAGATGCAATAGGCAGGATGGGTTATGTTCCCAGCGGGTGTGTGCAATTGTTCTTCCAAATGGATTTTTCTACAAGACTTGCCAAAAATCGTTAGCTGAATGTATTCTGGGATGCCATGCCTAGTTATGTGATCTTTGATGGACACCTTCTTCTCCAACTGTATCTGGACCATAGTGACCTTTTTACTGTGCATGGTGTAGTGGAGTGAAATTTCTTAATGTGACTCTTGTACCAAAGTCTCTGTAACTCACATCAAATGACGGGGCAGGACTCGATGAAGAAGGTATGTGTAACGCTAGCAGAGAAGGCGAGTCAGTTTTCAATCCCAACATCCTCGCTGTAAGGATGAGGAACCCTGGTGGCATGGTGACTGAAAACGGCTGTCAGCACTTCAAAATCACCAGACATCCGTGGGAGAAAGATGGGGCTTCCCACTCCCGTAAGCAGTTACAGTCTCAGAAATCCACAGAGGCATCCCTAAGAGTCAGCCTCAACTCGATGGCTGCAGAAGAGAGAGTGTGCTGCAGAAGAGAGAGAAACCTGAGGACCTTCCAAGGGGGGGGAGGGGGTGCATGTTCAAGATCTCCATCTGAAGTGGTGGAGGTGACTCAGACCAGATGCATCAAAGACTGCCAAAGAGCCTCAGAGAAACCGCACCGAGAAGAGGGGGTACCATCTCCTCATCTGGCCCAAGATTTTAGAAGAACTGTGCAACTAAGTGATGAGCAGCCTGCCTCCTGGTCCATGGATGCAAAGACCAAAGGACCATTTTGCCAAGACATTGAGATCTGGAGAGATATGGTTCTCACTCAGTTGAGAGGCTGAGAATCAGAGAGACTTGGCTGCTGTCTGAGGAAACCACGAACTATATTCTTATCACTTGGTGATCCTGACTTACCTTCCCTAGTAAAGCCCCTTCATCGTGGGTCTTGAGTATTGTCTGTGAGTTCTATGTGGCCACTGCAATGACTTATCAAATCCAGCATAGCTATAGACTGGCAAAGATATAAAAGTTAGTGTCAGAGTCATAAAGAAGGGTGGGCCATGGAGGGCTTGCCTGACCCCTGCCTCATGGCAAAATCTATGGAACACAGCAAAGGCAGTTATCAGAGGATGTTTCATAGCAATACATGCATCCATGAAAAGGGAAGAGAGGCTTATGATCGATATGCTGACACAAAATTTACAGCAACTAGAACTGAGTCAACAGGACAATCCTACAATTAGGAAAAGAAAAGAAATAATATAAATCAGGATGGAGATTCAGGAGAGGAAAAATAAGAAAACTATAGAAAAATTAATGCTGCTAAAAGTTGGTCATTTGAAAGGATAAAAAAACCTCAACACACAGAGGCAAAACACTAACGGTGTGCAACAAAACAGCAAGGGAGGCAGAACAAGGAATCCTGAGGGAGTGCCAAAGATAGACTGTGGGGCCAGGGCGTGGCACCCCACCTGACTCGATCGGAAAGTGCTCCTAAAGCGAACACTCCGTGAACTTTTCACAGGCTTTTCTTTGTTGTCATTGGTTGTTTTTTTGTTTTCTTTTGTTGCTTTGTTTTGCTCTGTCTTGTTTGTGTGTCTGTCATTTCCTCAAGTCTATGCACAAAAGATAGGTTGGGTAAACAACATGGTAGAGAAAACAATGGGATCAACGTTTCTGGTAGGACATGGGAGAGGGGAGTGGGGGAAAAAAGTGGTGTTAACAAAATCAGGGACAAGGGAACAACAAGTGATCCAAAATCAGTGGTGAGGAGGGTGTAGGAGGCCAAGGAGGGCTTGACCAAGGGCAATGTAACCGAGAGAAATTGCTGAAACCCAAATGAAGGCTGAATATGATAGTGAGACAAGAGGAAGGTAAAAGGAAATAGAGGAAAGAACTAGGAGGCAAAGGGCATTTACAGAAGTCAAAATAAAGGCACGTACATATGCAACTATATTTAATATATAATGATGAGTAAATATATCTATGTGCATATATTGATAGGTTTAGTATTAAGGTAGCATATGGACATTGGGCCTCCACTCAATTCTCACTCGATGCAAGAACACTTTGTTTTACTAAATTGACATTCCATGATGCTCACCTTCCTGACACCATCACTGAAGACAAAATGGGTGCATAAGCAAATGTGGTGATGAAAGCTGATGGTGCCTGGCTATCAAAAGATATAGCATCTGAAGTCTTAAAAAACTGAAGATAGACAAGTAGCCATCTAGATCAGAAGCAAGAAAAACCACATGGAAGAAACCTGTGTGATCATGAGGTATGGAACAATAAGGTATCAGGCATCAAGGAAAAAAGAAATCATATCATAAAAAAATGAAGGAGGGAGAGTACAGATTAAGGACCCAAAGCCATCTGTAGGCAACTAGACATTCTCTTACAAAAGGTTCTCTGAGAGGAGACTAGTCAGTCAGGGCGCAGTGCAGCAATGATGAAACATACAGCTTGCCTCTAGTTCTTAAATTCTTCCCCCCCCCCCAATTATCATGATCCCAATTCTAACTTACTAATTTAGCTAAACCAGAAGATGTACACTGGTACAGATAGGAACTTAAAACACAGGGAATCCAGGACAGATGATCCCTTCAGGTCCAGTGGCAAGAGTGGCAATACTGGAAGGGAGGAGGGAAGGTGAGGTAGAAAAGGGGAACTGATTACAAGGATCTACCTATAATCTCTTCTCTGGGGGATGGACAACAGAAAATTGGATGAAGGAAGATGTCAGACAGTGTAAGATATGACAAAATAATAATAATGTATAAATTATCCAGGATTCATGAGGGTGGACAGCTAATAACAAGAGCTCGAGTAGAAAGCAAATGTTTTGAGAATGATGGAACAAATGTACAAATGTGCTTGGCACAATGGATAAATATATGGATTGTGATACGAGTTGTATAAACTGGCAAATTAACCAAAGAAAGGTAGGAACAAATTTCGACAGTAAGGATGAGGGATGAAACAGGGATATTACAACAAACCCTAATGAAATCAGAAGGATAATTATACAGTACTATGGAAGACTGTACTCCAATGAATTCAACAACTTGAAAGTCATGGACAAATCCTTGGGGAAAAAATCCCTCCCTAGACGATCTCTGATGGACATCCAGAATCTCAACAAGACTCATAACAATAGAAGAAATAGTCAAAGTTATCAAGGGTTTACCAACAAAAAAATCCCTGGACTAGATGACTTCACAGGAGAATTCTACCTAGCATTCAGGGAAGAGTCGGCACAAATCCTACATAAACTCTTCCAGAACATGGAAGAAGATGGTAAACTCCTGAACTCTTTCTGTGAAGCTAGTAAGACGCTGATAACTAAATCAGGCAATCCCTCAAGGTCAAGAACTACAGACCAATATCCCTAAAGAACATCAATGCAAAAATTCTTAACAAAATAATGGATAGTAGAATACAAAAATATATAAAACAAATAAATCCCCATGACAAAGTGGGATTTATACCAGGGATGTAGAGATGGTTCAACATATGAAAGATTATTATTCTTTTTCACCACATTGAAATTAAAAATTCTAAGAACCAAATGCAAATATTAATAGATGCAAAAAAAGCATTCACAACATCCAACACCAATTCCTGTTTAAGACACTCAAGAAGATAGGAATGGAAAGAAAATTCATCAACATAATACAAGCTATATATGAAAAACCAACAGCCAATTTGGTAGTCAATGGAGAAAAGATGAAAACAGTCCCTGAAAAAGGGGAACCAGACAAGGATGCCCTTTGTCCCCACTCCTATTTAACATCATACTGGAGGACCTAGCTAACAGTATAAGGCAGAGAAAAGACATCAAAGGTATTCATCTGAGGAAGGAAGAGGTGAAATTCTCATTATTCAAAGACGATATGATTTTATATATGGAAAATCCTAAAAGCTCCACAAGGGGAGCGCTAGAAGTGATAGGTAGTAATTCCCAACCTTCTTCATGCTGCAACCCTTTCATACAGTTCCTCATGTGGTGGTGAATCCCACCCATAAAATTATTTTTGTTGCTACTTTATAACTGTGATCTTGCTACTGTTATGACTCAGTCAGCCCCTGTGAAAGGGTCATTTAACCCCCAAAAGTATTGCAACCCACAGGTTGATAACTACTGAGATAGAGGAATATGGCAGAATGAAAAGATACAAGATCGTCAGACAGAAGTCTACTGTATTGTTATATACATCGTAAAATATCACATAAGAGTGGATCTAGTCAACCAAAAATTGAAATATCTAGAGAAATACCTGACTAATAAAACAAAATGCTTGAATGAAATAAACTACATAACACTATTACAAGAAACCAAGGGTGACCTCAACAAGTGGAAGGATATCCCATGCTCGTGGATCTGAAGAATCAATGTTGTAAAGATATCAGTTTTTCCCTAGACACTATATAAATTTAATGCTATCCTGATACAGTTACCATGATCTTTATTCAAAGAATTGGACAGACTGATTACCAATTTCATATGGAGAGGGAAAAACCCAGAATTAGCAGAGAACTCAAGAAGATGGGCAGAGTGGGAGAGCTTGCTTTACCTGACTTTAACACATATTATACAGCCACAGGGGTCAAAACTGCATGGTATGGGTATTGTGGCAGCCACTCAGACCAATGGAAAGGAACTTAAAACCCAGAAATACCATAATCAGCATACAGACAACTGATCTTTGATAAGGGCCCCAAAAATATCAAATGAAAAGTGGATGCCCTCTTCAAAAAGTGGTGCTGGGAAAAAAATGGATATTTTTATGCAAAAAAATGAATCAAAACCCTTATCTCAGTCCATGCACATGAATAAACTCAAAGTAGATCACAGACCTCAAGGTAATCCCCACCCCAAACTATGAAGGCCTTCAATAAGGGAATTGGAACCAACCTGAGAACTTTGGCATAGGAAATATATAGACTATCAGAAATAGGGAAGAACACAAACACAGAGAAGGCACAAATAGAAAAGTGGGGGATGCTGAAGATAAAACACCTGTGTACTTTGAAAGAATTCACCAAGAGAGTAAGTAGAGAGCCCACGGACTGGGAAAGATATTTTGCCATGATACATGAGGCAAAGGCCTTATTACTAACATCTACAATACTCTGCTAACTTCCAAAAGAAAAAAAAAACTGATTGCCCACTGAGGCGATGGGCAAAGGACCTGAACCAAAGTTTCACAAGGGCAGAAATCAAAATAGCCAATAAACACATATGAAAATGTTCCTGATCATTAGCCATAAGAGAGATGCAAATTGAAACACTATGAGACATGATCTGACACCTGCAAAAACAGCCCAGCTCAAAACTTCAGGAAGTAACATGTGTTGAAGGGGCTGTAGTGAGATAAGAACTCTCCTCCACTGCTGGTAGACCTGTCTGTATGTACAGTCATTAGGTAAATCAATTTGGTGATTTCTAAAACAGATGGAAATTGAGCTACCATACGACCCAGCAATCCTCCTTGTGGGCATATACTCAGAAGAGACAAAAAAACATATCACGGCCACACATCTGTGCTCCAGTGTTCATCGTGGCAGAGCTTACAACTGCAAGGAGTTGGAAACAACCCAAATTTCCATCAACAGATTGTGGTATATACACACCACAAGGCAGTATTATGCATTCCTAAAAAGCAGTGATGAACTCGTGAAACACATCGCCATATGGGAAGAACTGGAGGACATTATGCTGGGCAGCGTAAGCAAAGCACAAAAGGACAAGTACAACACGGGCCTGCTGAGATAAGGGGGAAAATTCAAAAGCGGGCATATGGGAACAGCTACTATATACACACATTCTGGGGGTGAGGCCCAGATACTACAGCAGGTGCCAAAATCAGTCCATGGCAACCAACTAAAAAGGATGAAGAGGAAAGAGAGAGAGAGAGTTGGGGGGAGAAGGGAAACAGGGCACTAACCCAACCAAGGGGAGAGTGTTGCCTACATCTCCACAGGAGAGGGAGAGAGGGACCAAACTTCAACCCAGCACACCAAGACGTGAATGCAACATGCAGGCCTGAAGCAGCGAAGAGAGGACTGTGGGATCGGCCCCCAACCCCAACTTCTTGTGCATTCCGACCCCAGAGGAATGCATTTCAGAAAAGAGCACTGAAGCTGCAGCTCAGGAAGGGTGGCAAGGACGATCAGGAGCAAACGAGGAAGGAAAGAGACTTAAGCGCAACCTGTGCCTCCAAGCGCTGAGAACAATACTCCCTCAGAGCAGCCAATGCTCAAAGAGGACAAGAAGACACAACGATGTCCCTCGCTGACACCTAGCGCTACAGGAGACAGCGCTGGTGACACAGTCAGGAAGATGTGCCCAATCCGACCCCAACGCGCTGGGGTGAAACACTAAGGGTGTACAGCAGAGCAGAAAGGGGAGCAAAGTAATGAAGTCCCCGAGGAATGTCAAAGGCACCCCAGCCAACTCAACCGAAAACACTCATAAACGTCAAGGGACAGGCTGAGCCCTGGTGGCATAAGTGGTTGAGTGCGGAACTGCGGCCCACAGACTTGGCGGTTCAAATCCAGTGGCGGCTCTCAGGAGCAGCACTGGGTAGCGTCCACGACCACCAGAGGCAGTGATGCTCCCCCAAAAAATAAACAAACAAATAACAACAAAAAAAGTAAATGGACAGACCTGAAACTGTTGAAGTTCTTTTCCATTTTTCCTGGCTTTTTTGTTTGTTTTGTTTTATTGTTTTAACTATTGTTGATTTATTTTTGTCACTTTTTTATGTTTTGGGGGTAATCACTGCCCCCTAGTGGTGGGAGTAGGAGGCCCAGCCTTTGCTCCTGGAGAGCTGCTGCTGGATTTAAACCTCCATTCCAGTGGGCCTCAGTCCCACACACCCACTATGCCACCAGAGTTCAGCCCCCTTTTTTATGTTTTGACTTGCTCAGTGTATATTGTTGTCTAACCATATCTATCTGGACAAGATAGGCCGGATGAATGATCCAGAGGAGAGAACTATGGGACCAATGGTTCTGGAAGGACATAGGAGAGGGTGAGATGGGGGGAAATGAGGAGGACGCCCACAAACTCAGGGACAAGGGAAGAATAAGTGATCTAAAATTGAGGAGGAGGAGAGCATAGGATTCTTGGAGAGCGAGAGGCAGGGAGATCCATCAAGGGCAAGATAATCAAGAGGAATTACCAAAACCCGAATGAAGGCCAAATATAATAGTGGGACAGGGGAAAAGTAAAAGGAAACAGAGGAAAGAACTGGGAGGTCAAGGACATTTACAGAGGTCTAAATCCAGGTGTGTGTATATATGCAAATGCATTTACATATAATAATAGGGGAATAGATGGGTTCACATATACTTATTTATAAGGTATTATAGAGACAAATGAAAAATGGACCTCCACTCAAGTACACCCTCAACGCAAGAACAATTTGTTCTAAAAACAAGCCACTCTGATGTTCACCTTCCCTGACAAAACCACTGAAAACAAAATGAATGCATAAGTAAAAGCGGTGAAGAAAGTTGATGGTTCCAGGCTATCAAAAGATATAGCATCTGGGGTCTTAAGAGCTTGAAGACAAACAAGCAGCCATCTAGCTGAGAAGCAACAAAGTCCACATGGAAGAAGCACATCAACCTGTGTGATCAATGAGGTGTCAATGGGATCGGGTATCAGGCATAAAAGACCCAGACCAAACAAACAAACCAACAAACAAAATCATATCAATGTGAACGAGGGACTAGGCAGAACGGAGACCTAAAGGCCATTCATAGTCAATTGACCACCTCCTGTCGGAAGGGCCACAAGGAAGAAATGAGCAAGTCAGGGCGCAGTATAGCAACAACAAAACACACAATCTTCCTCTAGTTCTTTGATGCTTCCGTTTCTCCCCCACTATTATGACTCCAATCTTATCTTACAAATCTTACTGGTTCGGAACATATATACTGGTACAGATAAGAACTCGCCACACAGGGACTCCAGAGCAGACAAAAACCCCAGGACCAATAAGGGGAGCAGTAATAGTGGGAGGGTAAGTGGATAGGGGGAGTAAGGGGAAACGGATCACAATAATCAATGTATAGCACCCCTCCCAGGGGGGTGGACAGCAGAAAACTGGGTGAAAGGAAATGGTGGTTGGTGTAAGACATGGAAAAGAAAAAAAGAATAATTTATAAATTATCAAGGAGATGTCAGTGGAGGGGATGAGAGAGGGAAAAAAGTGAGGAGCTGGTACCAAGGGCTCAAGAGAAAAGATGATGACAACATATGTGTTTGACACAGTGGGTATATGTATGGATTGTAATAGGAGTTGTAAGAGCCTCCAATAAAATAAAATTAAAAAAATAAATATTATGTGAGCTATTCCAAGAACAAATGAAATCACATATTCCAGGAACTCACGGTTAATTTCTCCTTATTTATTCATATAAGCTCTTCTCGAATTCTATGTTTTTTAAAAGCATAGTGGTGGTTTGTTTTTTGTTGTCGTTTGTTTTGTTTTGGTGCTTGAGTGTATTTCAAAAGCAATGGGGCAGATGTGGTGTCAGTTTCAGTACAATAAGTAAGTAATTGAACATTAACAGTATTTCTTCAGAGAACCCTGCCCCAAGGAAATCTCTGTGCTAATCCTTCTGGGGAAGGAGAAATGATTTGTTTGGTAAAAATGCTCAAGAGACCTCAAGTGTTGAATATAAATAGCACTTCTGATGGGTCTCCCTGCTGCTTTCTATAATTACGTCCCAACTCATGCTTTTCTCCTTTGGTACTCTAACAGCAGAAAATTCAGCCTGAAATTAATTCTTAGATATTCAGCATCTGCTTTTCTCAGATTTTCAGGGATTCATTTTTCCTTTAAAAGTGCTTTTCATTGAATGGTGCTTTCCAAAATAAGGTAGGTAGAAGGAATGTTCCTCTAAATCATGCTTTCTTGGGGTAAGTGTTTATCATCATTCCTTCCATGCATACAAAAAGCATATAGCATTTTCTTTCAAGGAACTTTTTGTAAATTTTGGGTGGGTAAGTGATTATTCGTATTCTCTGCAATAAATTCATCTCCCTCTTTCTCTGTCTCATTCAAGCCAAGCTTTAAAACAGTTGAATTTCAATAAACACAATGTTTGACCCATGTCAAATATTGGAATGAAGTATGAAGCTGTTTTTTTAAGTTCTTATCCAATCATGGGAACATTTAAAATACATATTCAAATTTATTTCATCCAGATGTTTGGGGGTCAGACTTAAGTTTTGGTCTTTCTTATGTCCTACTGCTGTATATAAAACTAAAAAATAATGACTGCAATTAATGAAAAAGATATGTGACTGTGACCTACTAGATGGAAAATGTGAGTGGATTTGCAGAAAAGATGTTAAAATTAGTGCAATCATCCACTTTATTAAAGTGATTTAAACAGCTGTGAAAAGACACATCCCTATATCGCAAAATCAGGAGACCTGTGGTGTAGTGGGTTACAAGAAGTACTTTAAACCCACTAGTTTCTCCATGGGAGAAAGGGGAAGCTCTCTGCTCAGGTAAATATTTACAGCCCAGGAAATCTATAAAGAAAGTTCTCCTCTGTCCTAGCATTGCTGTGTAATTCATGACAGTGATCTATATACCAAAATAGTCCAAAAATCAGGAGACTCAAGGACTAGAAGTACTGACATGTCATGAAAATATCTAGAAAGAGTTAGAGAGCTAGGGTAAGATTGTGGAGGTTAAATAAATGTACCTCAACCATAAATCATGAGTTGGGTCTTCCTGCTGTAGTGTTTCTGAGAATATAGGAAATACTGTGATAGTCACCATTAGCAATTAAATAAATCCTTGATATACTTAATACAATAGATGATATGAACAAATTCCCAAGCAGATTTGATAAAAATCACTTGAGAAGTCATTGTAGAAGATTTAAGAGATCAAATTTAAAATAAATTTTTAAAATTGATAATGCATCATAAAAAGTTTACAGGATGAATTTAATATTTTTAACTGAACAGGCAATAGGGGTTACAATAGGCAAGTATTTAGAGATGTTGACAAATTTAGAGTATTAGAGTACTTGATTTATCAACCAAATTAATTTGTCATAGTTTTATTTTATGTTCCCTATTTGACATAGAATTTTCACCTGAAAAATAACTTAGATTTGTCTTGTAATTAACTGTGTTCATGTAGGAGACCCCTGGTGGCATAGTGGTTATGAGTTGGGATGCCAAGAGAAAGGTCAGGAGTTTGAAAACACAGCCACCTTGGGGGAGAAAGGCAAGTCTTTCTGCTCCTGTCAAGAGTTAACAGTCTCTGAAAGCCACAGGGTCACATCTTCCCTATGTAATAGGGTCACTAAGAGTAGGAACCAACCCACTGGCAGTGAGTATGGTCTTGAGTACTCATAACAACGCGAATAATGTCAGGATCAAATTAGGGCACCGTGGGCCACATCCAGTAAGGAAACATCCCTGGAGCATAAATACTCTCTCTGTAATCACTGAAATTCTGAATTCACAAATCCATTCAGCTGGTGCCTCCATTAAGGCACTGATTTCTTTTTCACCTTTAAATTCTGCCTATATCCCTGGTGACTAGAGGGAGAGCAGGTCACACCTTGTGTGCCTAAGAAGTCCAAATTCAGCCCCTGTGCTGGCGGAAATGAACCTTTGCTCCTGTCAAGATTTACAGGCTCATCAAAACCCACAGCAGCAGTTCTGTTCTCTGCGGTGTGACAGAGTTAGAGTCGACGCCAGGCAGTGAGTGTGATAGGAATAAATGACTTACAATATCCTTCAGGGTCGGTACGAAGAAACCTTGTGTTCATAGAATGTAACCAACCCCTCAAACCCTACAGTCTTCCAGTGACTATTGATTCATCACAACTCTATATAGATTTTCAGAAACTGTACATCTTTATAACAGCAGACAGCCTCTCTTTTCTCCATGGGAACAAAACCAGTGGGTGTGAAGCACAGAAATTTTCATTAATATTCCAATGTGTGGAGGTTGAGGGAAATCTCTGAGTTAATCCAAAACGGTGGCAGTTTGGCACACACGAAGAATCCACAATCCTTCTTGTCAGCAAGTCAATTCTGACTTAACGCAACACTATCAGATAGAGTAGAATTCCCCCGTGCATTTTTGAGACTGTTTGCCCGAGAAGAAAGTCAATCTTTCTCTTGCAGGGTGGTAAATTTGCACACCCAGGACTAATAAAGATTTCAAAAAGTCAGTTGGTCCACTGCTTCCAGTTGATTCCAACTCCTGTGACTGAAGGACAGAGTCAACCTGTCCCATCATTAAAAACTATCAACTCAATGAACAGATTGCCACATCTTCCTCTGAAAGAACAGTTGTTGGGTTTGAATGAGGAATCCTCTGGCTTTCAGCCTAGCGAGCACATCATCTGCTGTGCCACCTTTATTACAGATTAGCTGGCTTTATTATGTCTGCCTTCTTCCTGTTAACACACACTGCTAAACTAATGTGTAACCAAAGACAACATACACATCATAGCCTGTAGTTGTGTGTGACCCCATAGTGCGTGGCCTTGAGGTTTGATGAAACAGACCAGGTGAAAACTGTTTTACAATATTACTAGTGTAATTGGAGTCCTAAGCCCATTTCTTGATTGCCAGGATGAATTTTACTCAAGAGTTTTACTTTCCCTCTGAATGTTTAGCCTCCTTCTAGGGCATCATGTTAATTTCATGATGGAAACTTCACCAGTTAAAGAAAAAACTGTTAAAAACTAAAAATCACATGATCTAATTAATATTTCTCAAAATGCTACTTCATTCAAATAATTACTTTTGTTGTGTCAATACAGTTTCTGACAAAAAACAAAACAAAAATTGTAAATTATTTCCCCATGGAATAATTTTTGAATCTGAAATGGAATATCAACTTCTTTCCTGACAACAATTGATTATGAGCAATCAGTGGGTCAGTGATAATGGTCCAAAATCTAACAGAAACAGGATCCTAAACACACTCCACAAGTGAAAATCCCTATAAGATACACAGATTAGCTGGATGTTGACATGCTTCTAGGTTAAATGCTCTTAGGTTGGCCTCAACAGTCATACAATAAAACAAATTATCATACAATAAAACTCAATGTTAACAAATTCAGAAACATAGTCAGCGCTTTCTAAATGTGCTCAAGGAACAGGAAGCTAAATGTGTTCCGATATCTTGCTCAAATCTATATTACTATGATAAATTATGTTTAAATAAGCTTTTAAAAATAATTTTATTCAGGGCTAGTACAACTCTTCTCACAATCCATTTCTACATTCATTGTGTAAAGCACATTTGTACATTTGTTGCCATCATGATTCTCAAAACATTTGGTTTCTACTTGAGTTCTTGGTATCAGCTTCTCATTTTACCCCTCCTTCCCCACCCTTGACCCTCATGAACCCTTGATAATTTATAAATTGTTATTATTTTGTCATGTCTTACAATGTACAGCATCTCCCTTCACCCATGTTTCTGATGTCCATCCCTCAGGGAGGGAATTAGATGTAAATCCTCATAATCAGTTTCCCCTTCTACTCCACCTTCCCTCCACCCTCCTGATATCACCACTCTCACCACTTATCCTGAGGGGTTCATCTGTCCTGGATTCCCTGTGCTTTCAGCTCTTATGTACCAGTGTACATCTGATGTAGGCAGATTTGTAAGGGAGAATTGGGATCATAATAGCAGAGGGGAGGAAGCATTTAAGAGCTAGAGAAAAGTTGTATGCTTCATTATTACTACACTGCACCCTGACTGGCTCATCTCCTCCCTGTGACTCTTCTGTAAAGGCATGCCCAGTTGCCTATAGATTGGCTTTCAGTGCCCACTCTGAATTCCCCCTCATTCACAATGATATGATTTTTTTTTCTTTGATGCCTGATATCTGATCCCATAGACACCTCAGGATCACACAGGCTGGTGTGCTCTTTATGGACTTTTTTTGCTTCTCAGCTAGATGGCCACTTGTTTATCTTCAAGCCTGTAAGACCCCAGATGCTATATCTTTTGATAGCCAATCACCATCGGCTTTCTTCACCACATTTGCTTATGCACCCACTTTGTCTTCAGTGATGGTGTCAGGAAGTGAGCATCAATGATGCCAGTTTAGTAGCACAAAAATATTCTTGTATTGAGGGAGTACTTGAGGGGAAGCCCAATTTCCATCTGCCACTTTATTACTAAACCTATAAATATATTCACATAGATCTATTTCCCCATCATCAAATATAAATATATTTACATATGTACCTGCCTATATTTAGATCTCTCTATATCCTTTTACTTTTCTCTTGTTCCACTATCATGCTCATCCTTCATTTTGGTTTTAGTAATTCCTCTCAGTTACATTGCCCTTGATCGAGTCCAACAAGCCCTCCTCACCACCAATTTTAGATCAATCATTGTTCCCTTGTCCCTGGGTTTGTTAACACCACTTCCTTTCCCCTACCTTCCTGCTGCCATGTCCCACTGGAACTGTTGGTCCCCTTGTTTTCTCCTCCAGATTGTTGATACTGCCTATCTTATCTAGACTGACCTGCAGAGATAATAATATGCACAAAAACAAGAGGGAAACAAAACAACAACAACAACAAACCAATGACAAAAAGAAAAAGAAAAGCCTGTAAATACTACAAAATCTCTTTGTTAACCTTTAGGAGTGTTTTCTAGTCAAGTCTGATGGGGTGCCATGCTCTGGCCCCAAAGTCTATTTTTAATATATTCTTGAGGCATACTTGCCTTGCTCTCCTTGCTAAAACAAGCATTTTTTACTCCTTAAAAAAAGTACCAATAATAGAACTGTTGCTTTCAGTTTGACCCCACTCCTGGGGCCTCTGAGTGCCAGGTAACAACTATGGTTTATTGAGTGTTGGTGGCTGGTTTTTCAGAAGTATATTATGAAGCCTTTCTTCAGAGATGCTTCTGGGTAGGTTCAAACCTACAACCATTTGGTTAGAAGCCATGTGTTAACCATTTATTCCACCCAAGGACTTCCTTATGCCTGCTACATAGATGAAAATATTTTTGAACTAGAGGAAGTTGGACAATTGTATCTTGATAATTTTACTTTCAGAATTGTCCCTCCCTCTACTATTGTTACCTCAGTAATTTTTTCATCCTAATATTGCTTCATACTCAATTCAGAAAATTAGCCAACTGTTTCCTTAGCCTCATGTCACATCTACTCTGCTAGATGCCTCGATAGAGGAAACAATTATCTTTACCTGGACAACCTTTTGCACTGACTTTTATGCAAGTCCAGGATGGAAATCATTATTTTACATTTTCCAAAGCAGTCATAGCCGTATTTTCAAGTTCTCCTCACCATGACCTCTGCAAGAAGTTATTGGCTTCATATGGTACAAGGGAAGGAATTCAGTCAATGAATGATTCAATTGCTTGTTTACAGTGATTGCCTTTAATTTGTAGCATAATGAGGGAGTGAGGTTTGCTGGTGCCAAGTGCTTTATGTGATCGCCACCTCCTTACCTCTCCCCATCTTCTGTGGATGGATGAACAATGCATAGTTCTGCCTTGTGGTTGTTCATAACTATTTCTGTCTTCTTGCCTTCCAAATGAAGATGAAAT
>PVJH01034111.1:0-20942 GCA_004026705.1 Nesogale talazaci | reverse complement strand
GTGGATACTCTAACAGGAACCCAGGTGGCATAATGGGGTACCAGTGGACCTGCTAACCACAAGGTCAGCACTTCCCAGCCATGCCTTGGGAGAAAGAGGAAGCTAGCTAGTCCCAGGAAGACTTACCGTCTCAGAAAGCCAAAGGAGCAGTTCTACTATGTCCGAGGGGATAACCTGTAGGGGTGCTGGAGTTGAAACTGCCTGAAGGGCAGTGGGAGTTGTTTTGTTTTTGTCTATAATGTGTCTGAAAAGGATGGCCAGGTATGATGCAGTTGCTTCCAGCTGTACTCATGCTGGACTATCCTGGCAACATTGACATCACCAGAAAGCTTACAAGCCATGCAGAAGCTCGAGTGCTGGCCAGACTTACTGATTCCAATTCTTCCTTGTCACAAGGTTCCCAAGTGATTTACAGGTGAGTTATAGTTTGAGGTACACTACTCTAGAATAAAACATGTTCTCCTCTTCTCTGTTAGAAAGAATGATACAGGTTTCCTTTGGGGAATATCAAGATGACTGCAAATAATTATATTATGCTGCTTTGTTGGGATACTATTAAAGGAGAAACAGGTGTTCAAACATAGAAGCTTTAAGAGTTATGGGAGAAGACCGACTAGGAGTGATTTTTTTTCTTCAAAAAAAAAAAGACAAGCCCAAATTAATCGAAGTTAATTATCTTTGAAATGTTTATCCCCTCAAGGAAACTGGACAGTATGACAAGGCATGTAGGGCAAACTCAGTGGCCCCAATCCTTTTTTTTGGGGGGGGGCGGGGGGGCGGGCATCACTGCCTCTGGTGGTCGTGGGTGCTATCCAGTGCTGCTCCTGAGAGTCACTGCTGGATTTGAAGCACCAAGCCCACGGACTGCAGTCCCGCACTCAACTACTTACACCACCAGGGCTCAGCCCCAGTCGCCCCAATCTTATGATTTCACAGGCGCCTGCTAAAGTGCTCAGAGGGACCCTGGTGATGCACCAGTCAGTTCAGGGTAGAGCTGCCAACCCAAAAGGTGGCAGTTGTAAGTCACCCAGCAGCTCTGCAAATTAAAGATTTAGCAATCTTCCCCTCTTAAAGGTGACTGTATAGAAACCGCTTGGGGTCCTCTACACAATCCCATCAGGTAACTGTGTATCACAATCAGTGCACTGGGCACCAACCACCAAGAAACTAGTTTGATTCCTGACCAATGTACTTCAGGAACAGTCACCACCCCAGTGGTCAGTGGTACTGAAAAATTTTAACAGAACTGCCAGATAATGTAGATGGGAGTGGGGAGAGGGAAGGAGGGGGCATGTCTACGTCCAAAATCCAGCCAGTGACAACCTGACAGATTGCCATGGTTTCATCCACAGGCTACCATGGCGATGACATAGGACCATGCCAGTGCTAGTTCAGTTGTCTAGGAATTTCCACGAGTCGGGGGCAGATTAACTGGCCGCTAATGGTCAAATGATTCCCTTCAAAGCACAAATAGATTCAGTGGGAAAACTCTTTATTGGAGTCTTGATTCCAATTCATGGTAACCGATGGGACTACCCCATGTGGTGTTCAAGGCCGTAACTTTTGGACAGCTTTCTAGGCCTGTCTTTCAAGGCATCCTGGGGAGGATCAGAACTGCCAAACTTTGAACTCATGGTTGAGTGCTTGAGTATTTGCACCAGCTACACAAGAGGAATCTTGTGATTCTGCATGAAGGCCACATGGCCTCTATGTTGCCTCCCAGTGAGACAATCAGGTCTCTTGCTTGATGGCTGTCCTATCTATAAGAAAGTAAGAACTCTGGAAAACAGCTCCATGCCGAATATGATTAACAGCAGTCTATATTTGCTAGGGTTTTGTGGGCCAGAATGTCTTTTCTCATTGCTGCACTGGGAGCCAGTTGGCTGCTGCTTTCCTCCCTCGAGGTGCAGGTCCTATAGTGATCTGGGGGTTCCTGAATGAAAATAGCTTTATGAGGTGATATGGGATTCATCAGCCTGGAGTGCTCTGTGGGGGTAAATTGATATTTTTAGAGATTAGGGAAAATAAGGTGATTAAGACACTGTAACATATGCATGGCTTATAGTGTGGATTTACTATGGGCATAGATACAAGGATTCTGCTTAACTGTGGCATAAATTTCCAAATAAAAATGATTCTTGACTAAGTACAAATACCATTAAAACAATCTGGATTACATAAACAATCAATGATATAATAATTAAATGAGAGAATGAGAGCATGCCACAGATACATTAAACAGCTTGTGAATTTTTATTGCATATTCATGTGTGTACTGAAGAAGACATGGTTCAACTATTATAGAAGATTAAAAAAGAACTACCTATCTCTAAGACTCCACCTAGCCTGGCATTTCTTTCTATAGTGTTAAAAAATTTAAGCTTATTATAGAAAGTAAATTGATGTTTTAGAAAATGTGGTTTATTGTAGAATCTGAGAGAATTTCATGGCCATAGAATACTCATAATAACAGATAGTTTTCACATTAAATCCACCACAATTTCAAGAAATATTTCAAGATATACATGTGTAAGATAATAGAGAAGACCCTCACCTTTGGTGATTCATGTTCTTTTTATTTAAATTCTTGCATTAATAGTTTAGATTTTTAAATAGTTGGTCAAAATGAAGTCAAATGGTGGTGTTTTGATTTATGTAGACAGCACAAAATATCCTAGGAATTGAACTTTCTGATGTCTTATTCACTTATCATGGAGTCCTGGTGGTGCTGTCAGGTAAGTAATGGACTGCTGCATGCTGGGTCGGTGGTTCAAACCCACCTGCCACCCTGTGGGAGAAACAAGAGGCTGTCAGCTCCCATGAAGACTCACAGCTTGGGAAATCCAGTCCCGGGTTGTTATGGGTAAGGATCATCTCAATGGAGTGGGATGGGTTTGGGTTTCATTTATTTATCAGTCAACACATGATTTTTGAATATCTGTGACACACCAGGCATTGTTCAACAAGAAAATAAAGGCCTATACTTTATTCGGTTTCATCATATAGTAATATTCACTTAGTCTAGAAACTTCCCTGAGAATGTCCAATAACTATAGAATCTTTGTATTGTGTTGAATATAGAATCTTTGTAAGGGGATTCATTTTGATTGGGTTTAATGTAGCAGCTTCCTTGAAAATGAACTTTAAAAATTGGGGTGGGAAATATTCAATTTAAATGGGAAACATAAAAGTAAAATATTTTGTCAAATTTTTTATGAATTAGCTATAAAAGGCCACATGTGATAGCAACTAGATTACAGATCATTGTAGATATAAAAATACATATATGTACAGCCTATGTTGAGGTGCATGTTTCATTTTTTTACAATGAATCCCTGAAGTATATGTGAAAAATAATAAATATGAATGTTTGTGTTAAAGAATAAAACCCACTGTTTTACAAAACACTATTATGAACTATTTTGTAAGACTTCATAACCCTTATTTATTTATTTTTGCAAATCGGACAAATGAAATTTTGCTTTTTTTGAAAGAAAAATAGTTTTAAAGTAGGATGGAGGAACACAAATGACCAGTTATCAGAGAGAGTGTAAAGGAATCAAATCAATATAAAACTTATTTTCTGCTGAGTACAGCTAAACTGTATCAAATGGATTGATTTATTTGGGGGAAATGATAGCCCTTTTAAGTGTTTGTTTATTGTTAATGGGTGTCCAGTGAGTTCTGACTCAGAGGAAACCTCTATGTACCACAGAAGGAAACATGGCCCGGCCTGTGCCAACCTCACCATCGCTGCATGTTTGCGCCCACTCTTGGGATCACTGGTCAGTCCCCCTCGTTGAGGGTCTTCCTCTTGTTTGCTGCTTTGCCAAGTACAATGTCCCTTCTCCCGGGATTGGTTCCTCCTCATGGTAGGTCCCACGTACAGAAAATGAAGTCTGGCCATCCTCCTTTCCAAGAAATATCTGGTTGTGCTTTCCAAATGTATTTGTTTGTTCTTCTGGCAATCTGAGGTATATTCAGTAGTGTTTGATAACACTTTAACTCAAAGATATCAATTTTTTGGTCTTCCATATTCACTGTCTAGATTTTTTTTCATGGATATGAATTTAATTTTAGTTTGGCCTCATTTTCCTTTTGTTTTTGGTTAAAAATCTCCCAGCAACTAATGTGTCTATACCACATACTGGTAGTGGATACTATGTATATGCTGATACATATGCTGATACTATAAACTATATAGTATATAAACGATATACTAACTACTATGCTGATATTATAAACTATATTTATAAATATAACTACTCGAAAGATCTTTATGATCGATTCTGCATGACTGGGGTTTATTTTCTTGGTTCACATCCTGAAATGAAACATTAAGGAAGTCAAATAATGAAACTGTAAATATTGGAGTCCAGTTTGTCCATGGACGATTCAAAAAGGAAATTACACAAGATTATGTAGTGAAAGGGAGATAAATTGGAAATTGTGGTAATTCTAAATCCAAGAAAACTTAATTGTTGCTTATGTTATCATACTCTATTTTTTTGTTGTTTGCCATGTTGTTAGTCTTCCCCACTCTCCCCCACCCCCATCACCCAAATACAATAATAACTATTAAGTTAGAAATAGCTAGCATGGCCATTTAAAATTTTCATCAATCTAGACAAATATAAGAACATTTTCAAGGACTAAAATACCACAGCTTGGGAGTCATTTAAGCATAAAGATCTAAATAAGGATTTTTTAAAGTGCTAATTAAGCACTTGTTAACATTTTCTATAGGAATTCCTTTCTGTAAGAGGTGACATACAGCTCTGAAGAAGATAATAAGTACCCATCTGAAATTTGTTTTAGAGCTTTTTGCTTTTATTATTATTATTATTATTTTAGGATTTGTCTAAGAGACTACAGAAAGCTTCACCAGATAGCATTATCAAAGTGAATAAAATTATAAATGGAAAGGACTCAGTACATTGACAACAATGAATTTTTAATGATGGGAGAAAAAAATCTTTTTAAGTGAGAGAAAATGAAATTTGCTTGCAAAGATTTTCTGCAGTTTGACACATTATTGCATACTTTATCTTTTCAATGTAATGGTTTCCTTAGGGTGGATAGGTGCCTCCATTTATAAACAATCTCCTCTTTTTACAAAGATTTTTTTTTCTTTTGCTAAGTAAATAAAGTAGTTTTGAGAAAGTAAAAACCTGGTCTCTCTTATAAAGGTGCAGGTAAAAGTCTTACCATTCACCCTTCTTTGTTTAGATTTGGTTCTTTTTGTTCTTAAGGCTTCACTTCAGTAGTTTATTCTGTTTCCATGCCTGCCCTGTGTCACTCCTGTGTCAAGTCTGGGCAGCCAAATATTTGTAGTATTTGGGGGTGATTCATCCCCACCCACAGCAGGATATTAGGAGTTCCTCTCCCCCTTTTCATTTTCCTAGATGTAGCTGCTAAGGACTTGGGCTTCACTTGCCCTCCCCCCCCCCCCCCGCCCCCGAGTGACCATGTGCTCTAAATAAAAGAGAAGATAATTCAAGGATCAAACACCAGGAAAGAACAACACAAAGGATGAGATCCTATAGATTGTTCACCTCCAAACCGTAAAGGGAGTGGAAAGTGGGATTAAGGAATGTACTGAGTCTCCTTCTTTTCACATGTATGTTCTGCAACTGTATGTTCTGCAACTGCTGTAATAAGAATTTTAAAAGTTAAAGCAAACAAAACCCAGATTAGCAATGCATTTTCCCTGATTTAAAGCCAAATTGAGGAGTGAATGTGGCTTTAAAAAAAATATGAACAGAAAAAGGATTTTCCTCCAGGAGGAGATTCTGAAAACTGGTAGAATCTTATAAAATATAACTTGAATATATGCCTTTGTGCTGCCAAGAGAGCCTCAAAGTATAAAACTTGACTTTTATGCATTGCAAGTCACTTTGTATTGATTTTAAAGTTCAAAGTTTCTATCATAACCTTGCACCTTGACATGATTTGCTGGAAAAAGAAAGCTGAAAGGTATATTTTGTTTCTCCCAACTCTTTTACCACAAGACTGCTGTTGATTCATTTCATTTTTAAAATATTATTTGATTAGTAACATTATTTCACCAGTGCTGTTCTTGATACAGATGCCATTTTAATTCATTTTACCTAAGGATGAGCATATAGTATCAGAACTCACATTATTGGTTTTCAGTAGGGGGAGGGGGCAGCTAAGATAGTACAGTTCATACAATAATGCAGCATCAAAATAATTTTTATTTCTTAAACAAGATACATGCTTTGATATATCACACATAAAAGTAGTGGCAACAAAATACATAAGATTTTCTAAATTAAGATGATTAATTCTAAGATTTGAAAATACAGCCAAGAAATCAATAACTGTAATGCAGTGTAGAATGTGCGAATAGGTAACAGTCGAGATTCAAATTAAGAGCATTGTGATATCCAAAATATCAAGCCTTAACATGACAATTCATTCATCCATTCATTCCTTCCTTCATCATCCCTTGTCTATCCAGGATGGACAAGTGGGTGCTTTCTGGAAATGAATTGTACAGCATTAGTGGAGTCTGCAAAGGCTCCAGAATTGGAAACTCCAGATGCATTTAAGAGGATGGAGGACTATCACATCAATTCTTTGTGATCACTGCATCAAGCCGACCCTGGCTCTGTCGCACATGTTTTTTGTTTTTTTTTTTCCTTCTTTGCAAAGATGGGATTTAGGCATGCCGGCAATCATTTTACATCGGTGTAGACCGGTAAGAAAAAACCTAGTTGAGAGTAGGATTTCAAATTATTGCACTACATACAGTCACATTTGCAGTCGGGGCATTGTGCCATAACGTTTCCAAAAGATTTCATTTTACTTAGCATTGCAAGCCATTATCTGATCATATTTGACCTACATATTAATATTTTCACGATTAGTCAAGGCCAGTCTTGCTCACTACAAATTGTCAGTCCCCTTCGTGAGAGAGACTATTTATTTTCTCTGGAAATAGGTGGAATTCTTTTGCCCTATCTCTTCAGCAGAGCCCCCTGAACCCTCTCTAAAGTATCGCTATCCATATCTGGGGGAGGGGGCCACTTCCAAAGACAGCAGCAACGACAAATGTGAGCTGGAAAGAGGTCCCTCTTCATGGTCCACTATGGAAGAAGTCGGGAAAAAACAAAGAGCGGGGAGAGAAGAAAATGATAATTGTTTTCTCTAAGGCTATTATCTAATGCGAAAGCAAATAGTCAGTCTGGAAATCAGCTAACAGAAGGGGATTAGAGAAGAGATCTGAGAGTGGCTTGATTTCTAGCCACGCTGTCTCTCCAGCCAGTGATGAGACGCAGGCAGGGCAGCCAGGAGCGCTCCAGATGGCCAGGGAAAGTGGTCGTCTTGGGTTACTGCAGGGGACTCGGGCGGCCCGAGAGCAGGCGGCCTGGGCAGGCATCATTAGGGAGCCAGCCCCACGTCCAGGCAGCACCAGAGAGGGCGAGACCGGGAGGCAGGCCGCCCACCAGCCAGCGCGCCCCGGCGAGCCGGGCCTGCCCATTGTTAACATATACTTGACCTCCGTGACCCCCCCGCACGACACAGATGTCTCCCACCTCCACCTCCTCCCCAGCCCCCTCCTCCCCCGCCCCGCCGCGGGCCCTCCCCCCTGCACCTGGTAGCGGCCGCGCCGCCGCCTCCCTCGCGAGCGGCCGCGGGCGCCCAGGGCGCGGGCGCGCGCCAGAGCCTGCCTGGTGCGGGCGCTGTCTGCGCACAGCGCGCGGCGCTCCTGCTCCCCGGCGGCCGCCCGGCCGCCCTGCAGATAAATGCGTCGCCTTCCACGAGAGTGAGCGAGGGCGGGCGAGGCGGACGCAGACGCCGCCAGTGACAGTGGCAATTCCCTGCGCCCCCCGTCACATTTGTCTGCCACCGCAGCGACAGCCACGCGGCGGGCGGGCGGGCGGGAGGGGAGCGGGGCTCCGCGAGTCCCGAGCACCGCGGCAGGGCAGCGTGGGGCTGGCGTCCCCGAGCCCGGGCTTTTGGCACCGGAGCTCGCTCTGCGCCGCGCCGCGCCGGGAGGTCGGAGGCACCCGGCGGCCGGAGCCCGCGGCCTCGCGGGGAGCGCGCGTGGCGAGCGGCCGCGGCCACTCTGGCCTGCCTGGGGGAGCGGCGCAGCGGGCCGGCCGCGACGACGGGAAGTTTTATTGGCAGCTCGGAGTCCGTGGCGGATGGTGGGACTCTCCGGCCCTGTGCAGTGTAAGTGGCCGCGGCAGGGCAGGGCCGGGCGGGCGGCGGGGACGGGCCACCCGGGCCAGCAGTGCTAGGGCCGGGGATGGGGCCGGTCGTCGTCGTGGTGTGGATTATCCGGCCGCCGGCCGGTCCTTGTCGCCGGGCTAGGGAAGGACTGCGCACCGGGGCAAGAGGAAGCAACTCCCGGCTGCGATGACAGTGAACTTGGAGGGTCAGTCAAGGATGGAGTTGTTGCCGACGGAATCGCCCGCGAGGTTTTGGTTTTTAAATAAGGTCCCTCTCCTCTCCGCGATCACGATCTCTGAGCAGAGGATCATGCCCCCACCCCTCACACCACCCCCGGCTTGACTTTGCGAGAAAACAACCGGTCCGGGTGCCACGCTGCGTTTGGCAGGTGGCCCTAACTCAGCGTCGTGTGATTTCAACGGCCGGAGAAAGACCCGTTTTCGAGGAAGGAAAAGCTGGGAGGACAGACCGGGGAGAGTCTTCACTGGGAGACCCGACTGCGCCCGGGGTGGCGGCGCCCGCCTGCCAACTTTGCCCGCCCTGCTGGGCGTGGGGAGGCTGCCTGTCCCCCGTCGGCGGCGACCCCAGGAGCGGCAGCCCGCGGCCAGTCGAGCGCCACCAGGGCTCCGCCTGGGCCTGGGGGGGCAGAGTCCCTTGGACTCCGACCGCTGCGCCCCCCTCCCGCCCCCCGGGGATGTCCTTGTAGCGGAGTCCGCCGCTCCCCGCGCGGGGCGCAGCCTGGGGAGCCTCTGCCACGCACCTCCGGCCGGGGAGCTCCGATGGGGAGGTGCGTCCGGGGAATTTCTTTCGTTTTTGGTTTTTTCCTCCCCAGAAACCCGTCTAATGAACCCACCCCACTCCCCACCCCTACCCTAGAGCCAATGTGGATGAGCCCTGGGGCCCCGCCACCCTCTTGACGGCTTTGCCCATCCGAAAGGTCAGAGTTGGTTGGCAGCCTCCAGACGCCCCCTCTCCGGGGGATGACCTGGTGGGGATGCGGATCTCGAAAAGTCCGCCCTGTTAGGTCTGTACGCGTAACGCTGACATCCATTTGGGCGAACTTTTCTTTTCTTTTTAAAAAATCAGGGCGGTCACCCATAGAAAAGTTTGAGAACTAAGATTCCGGGGAATCCAGGAAGTATATTTGTGAACCAGGACTGTTTACTAAAAATAAGTGGCTTCCGCCACCCCCCTTCCCCTCCCCCCTCCCCCAAAAGTCTTTCTGTTGGAGGATTTGCCTGGGAGTCCTGGAACTCGGTCTCCTTATGCCACGCAAAGCTTTTTTTTTTTTTTTAAGGGTCAGTGAAAAGTCTCACCTCATTTCCTCATTTTACTTTTTGCATTTTCATTCTTGAATTCTTCAAGAATAGGTATCTCAAATCTCTGCGCAGCTCGATCGCTGCTTCCAAGGCATCTGCAAACCCTCCTCTAAGACATAGCTAGAATACCTCCTGCCGAATCCGGACGGAGGGCAGGCTGAAGGGGAGGAAGACCACTAGAGCTGGGGAGGCTGTGACAGGCCACCTACATGGGCTTAATGTAACTCTGAGCCCCTTTGAATTTTTAACTTCTCTTCCCTTAATGAATCTGCCCAGGGCCTCTATATAAATGGCTGTCCACAGCTGTTGCAAATTGATTTATCCCCTGATAAAGGTCGAGTTGCTGACCAAAGCATTTTCTTCCTACCTTCTGTGTTAACTGAAATCTGTTTTACAGGGTTTCTCTACACTCCCCCCCCCCACCTACCCCTGCACCCCAGTCTCCTTTTAAACATCTGTACCGTTTTTTTAAGTGCACTCAGTGGCTTTTATTATCACTCCCTCCTTTGCATAGAGCAAGAGTGGAACTGGGTCTGTGCCCAGGGAGTCCTCACTCACTAGAATACAAATTGACCAGCTTCTCTGTGATAAACGGTTTGTTAGTGGTGGCGGCCTCCGTTTAGTTTATTGCACCATTTTTGCCTTGGTCATGTAACTATTTGGTGATACAGTTTCTCCTGTCAGGCAATTCCTTAGCAGACACCATTGTTTCCGAAAACATCCGAACCCCACCTGGGTCTTTATTTGTGATGTACGCAGATTCAGAATTTTGTGGATTTCCTCCCTGGTTTTTCCTTAAAATGTAGGCTAGTTTTAATGATATGGTGTCTTGCAGATAACACAGATAGGGTTATCTGATTTTCTTTCCTATTTTCTTCTTTCTTTCACTAATGGCTACTTTCCCACAGGAGGTCTTAATAGTCTCACCTAATTTGAATGAGGGAATCTGTTTAGTCCAGCCCTCCCCCCCCCCCTACACACCCTTTCCTTCTATTTTTGCAGTCAGGATGGACTTCAACAGGAAGTTGAAGTTTATCTTTTTTTTTTTTTAAACCTTGCACTGTTTTAGCGTTTGACATTTCTTTGATTCATTCTTTAAAAGCAAAATTTCAGCAAAGCAGCCAAACAATTGGGTTACTTCTGGATATATAAAAATGGACTTCACTAGAGCATATACTACAAGGAGACACTTCATGTTGAAAGTCTCCATTTAAGCATTAATGGTTTTACTGTAAACCATGCAGGCAAGGTTTTCCTTTCTTGGGAAAATCAAATAGTATGCTTGGGAATTTCAGTAGGTTGCTTCTTCAGTGCTCAGTTCCAGTAGAGAATTTTTTTTCTTTTTCTCTTTCTTTCATATTTGGATAACTTAAAGCCCAGACCAGAAGTCTTTGAATTGATATTTTCCTTTGTAGACTTTGCCTCTGTGTCCCATTACTACTTGGTAATAATGTGATCTAAAGGCCCTTCCTTTCAAGAAGCACTTTATTTACAATACCTTGCCAACTATTCAATTGCAAGTTGCTGGGCATAGTAGGACAGTATGTATATCAGCTCCAGGACTGCTGCCTTTAAAACATATTTTTAAATGATTTCCCTCTCTGAGAGAGATAAAATGTTGCTCTTGCTACTAGGATTTGATGCTGAACTCTCCTATTCAGGGTGTGAGCCTTAGCATTTGCAAATAAAAGGGCTCTTCATAAACTGCCAAGAATGATGGAAATGTAAGGTTCCATTATCATCTATTTTATTGTGAAAGAAGTTTAGCTCCTCCCCCCTCCAGATCCATCCCCCCCCCCCCCACTTAAACATTGAGAAAGGATCACAAGGGGTGGGGGGGGGGGAGAATGCTTCCAATAGGAGTGCTGGTCAGTGGTCCTCAGGACATTCTTCACTGTCAAATCCTGTTTCTCACTGCTTTGATATGAACATCAGCTGACAGGCACTGAATGCAAAGCCTTCTTCATTGAGGTTTTATGCAGGCAACGTAGCCCTTCATAGCAGAGCACTCTGAAAAATTGGCACCTGCAGGATTTGCATGTGAAAAAAAATGAGTCAGTTGCATTTTGCTGGAGCCTATTACTGTAAGTTATGTAAGTTCAGTGAGAAAGACTATTTATTTGTTCCTGTTTGAGCATGTAAAAGTTCTTTGTTTTACGGGCACTTTATTCATCTTATAGTGATCCACACGCTTTATTGATAGCAGAAGCAGGATGAAGTATACCCTGGCTTTATAGAAGTTATTTATTACAGAATTTTTAAAACTTGTGCTTGCAGTCTGCACTTACATTTATGGTAATTTTCAAAATGGGCCTGAAAATGATGATTTTTTGTGGCACCTGAACTCCAGTCACCTTTCAGAACAATCTAGCTGAAATTAAGACAGCACATGAAGAATCTGAACTTTAAATTTTACTTACGTCTACGAGCAGATTATTAGGATAAAAAATAATTTGCATCTTTGTATTTCTAAACTGCAGGGGGAAAGGTGAGCCTTCACCCAATTTTTAAAAAAAATCTAAATGCCTTTAGAAATGCATCATGGAACTGTATGTAGGCAAAGAACTAGCAAATGTTTTTTATCAACTAAAACACCTTTGTGAGCCTCAAAGTACTATCCAGCAGAGGGGCATTTTATCCAGAGTCAGGTCCTTATTATTATTTAAAGAGACACCTTCCAACTTCACTTTCTTACAGCCATTAATATAAGAGTTCCTAAATAATGTTTAAAGAACAGCGAACATTTTATTAAAGCAAACATTAGTTCAGTTTAATGGAGGTAATTGTAAGTGATAAGACAGAGCAGGTTATCTCTGTGTTGTTTAAACAGAAGGAGCTACTTTGCACTATTTCCAGTAGCCATCTGTAGAAGAGAAGGGTTTGCACCTGTCTGTCCACACTAATTATAGATTAGGGCCAAAGAAATGAAATTCGAGGAGGTTTTCAGCTAATGAAATCCATACTGATTTTATTGTAAATGTGTTTTATGTAAAGAGGACGATGGCTGAGTTATGAGTGAATAAGTCGCTATGTAGCTGCTAGGCACTTTGTTTTGAGGCAGAATTCTGCTGTGTTAACCTTTGATTAAAAAAAAAAAAGACAAACAACTTAGACACAGACGCTAGCCTTTGTTTGGCATCCAGAGCCACAATTTAGTGAGCAGCAGTGAGGTTCTGTGTGCAATTTTAAAATGTGCTTGAAAGCAGCTTAGACGTTAATAATATTCTGGTATTCTGAAATGCAGATGAAGTAGAAGGGGGTCAATTCCATTTTAACTTGTGCATATAAAACATTAAAAAAATCAAGAGAGCTTTTTGCCTCCCCTGCCCCCATTGCATTTCAGTTTCACATACATGAGAAATTAAAGGGAAATGAGTGAGGAATGCATTCTGCAATAAAAGGTCACATGAATGTCTACCACATCTGTTTATAGTAATTATGAACATAATTAACATAAGAATTACAAATGAAATAATGACAAGCTGAGCAATGAGATATTATGCCATAATGGTCATATGTTGGAATTCTCACATTATAGCACACTACAATTCACATACTCAAAGAAAGAAAATGCTAGATTTTTATCTGAATTAATGCTTCAAAACTTATCTGCCTAGGGCAGATGGACTTCTTGCTTTTATAGGAAGGTAACCTATTATTAAGAAAAGAACTAGTGGAAATTAAGATTTCTAGGCTGCTGCCTGGACTTTGAGACAGCTGTGATTATAGAAAGCACTTTCTGTTGTACACTTATTCTGTGATTATACTTCTTGATTATTACACTGCTTTATTTTATTTATTTATTTATTTTTAATTGAAAGCTTTGCAGTAAAGTGTTTCCTTTGGGAGAGAGTCATGGAGTCTTCCCATTTGCAAATTGGTTGATCTTTTCTATAACTCTGAGCCAGAAGGCCATGATAGTCAGAGGAAGACAGCGCCTTTGCGAGAGAAGAACCTGGGCAGAGAAGCTTCAAACCGCCTGCGTTTTGCTGCCAGTGTTTGGACTGCCTTTTAATGAAAAAATGTAGAGCCTTTTTTGAGTTTGAGAGCAGTCACTAGTGCATTGTTTTTATGGTGTTTCTAGGAAGAGAGCATGTGATGGCCAAAGGCGCAGAGCGTTTGCCAGAGTTGTATGATCTCTTGCTAGAGCTGGGCTGGGTTGACTTACAGCTGTTTGTCTAGAGTCTGGGTCCAAAGGATTCAAGTCAAATGTGTCTTGTGGAGGTGGTAATGAAGGAAGAGGCCTGCGTAGTTGCTTCTGGTTGCTCAGAATGCTCTTTTCTAGAACGGTGAGAAAGGGTGAAAGAGGGGCCCTTTTATGTGAGCTAAAATTATGTCCCAGACCTTAGTTCGTAAATTGGAAACATGTCAGAATGACAGATTCTCACTCATGCAGACTTCACTCAATTTGGCATCACAGCCAAGCCAAGGCTCTTCCTGCCTACCCTGGTACCTTCCCCAGCTAGTGCACCTGGTCACTTTTGGAAGAGTTCTGGGGGAAATACCACCTTGTTCTCAGCAATGCCAAGAGGCTTTTCACATGACTGGCTCACTGGAAGACTGTGGCAGCCCCCCCCCCCTTTTCCCTGACACCCATTGCATGACAGGATTTTCACACATCCCCTTCCCCCCACCAGGGCCAGCTTTCTCCCTTTGGCATCACCTATCACATTTCCATGATGGAAGCATGGTGTTGGGAAGTGGTTCACAGCACATAAAGCCATTTTATTTTATTTTGGCTAAGTGGTTTGGAGGGGAGTACTTGGTTAGACAAAGCCTCTCCTAATTATCCAAAGGGCTTCTCAAATTGTCTTCTCTAAGAGGTGGCTACTGGTTGCTTTGCTTCTCTGAATACCCGCCCCCCCCACACACACACACACTTTTTCTAGAATGACCCCTCTTCCTGACCACTTTGTTCCTTTATATCCATGCTCCCTGTGCACACTGTTTTAGAGCCCCCAGGTTTCACCGCAGCTGGGGCTGTCTGCCGTGTGGGCACCTTGAAAAATCCTATCTTGTATTGGCTGCTCCATTCCGAACCTCCATCCCTCCTGCAGGGGAGCTTCTTAACCAAGCTCTGGTGCCTTGAATCACCGTGGGACCAAATATGCCCCACCCCCACCCCACTCCTGCCCATGAAAATCCTGGCCTTTGAGGGCATTAGCTGTACTCCATTAGGGATCTGATCTTATGTTCAGATTGTCTGATGGGAGCATTTAAAAGTGAAAAAGGGGACCCCAAGGGACTCCTCAGGTGTATGGCAACCCCCCTCCCCCCATGGGAAAGAGGAGGGTGGACTCTGGTGTGATGGACGGATGAGCATTTGCCTCTGCTTGGGCTTGATTGATTCTCAGGCTCGGGGTGGGTGAAGAGCTGTGCCGCAATTCAAGCTCAGATTGATTGCCTCAATTTCCATCTCCCACCTCCAGAATGGACTCTCAGATTGTATCCCTCAGGGACCCTCTCCCCTACATGGTTTGTGGAGGTGGAGCAGGTGTCTAAGAGTCACCTGTAGCTACCAATCACAAGTGGTCCTCCTTTCCCCAGAGATACTGGCTGCCCAGGTCTTCTGCTGGGAGGTGTTAAAAACCCAGGGAAAGGAAGGCTCCATTATTCTCTCTGGTCCCTTTCTATTTGTGTGTGTGCAGCATGGATGAGGGAGGAGCAGTTAGGAGGATTGGAGACTGCATGCAAAAGGACTCGAACTCCCACTGCATGTCTGCCTGGACTCCTTAGGTCTCTCTTGCAGATTGTGACTATTTGGGTGAGAGATGAGCTGATGAAAGTCTCATTGTTTTGCTCAGCCCAAAGGGAGTTTTACTGCTTTCTGATCTTCAGAGAACCTGCAGAAGGCTCCGAGTCTAGCCCAGGTGTGGGGAAATATCAGCATTCTGCTAGTCTGAATCCACCCCCACCTCCCCCCCCCCCCCCAGCGCAGCCCCGCCCTCCCCTAGTCTGGCTAGGCAGGGGAGTGAGGAGACAGATTTAGAGTGTAGGTAACCCCTAGGCCTGGCCCTTACCCTCCGCCAGCCTTGTGGGAGCTTGCCCCAACCTGACACCCCCATTTGGGGGCTTGCGCACCCCCGCACACACCATCTCTTTCTAACCTCCTTCCTGTGTCTCTTCTCCCTCTCTCTCTTCCTCTCTTCTCTCTCTCCCACTCTCTCTCTTCCACGCTCTCTCCCACTTTTCCTCTCTCTCCCGCTCTGTCTCACACGCACCCTCTGTTTATTTTCCTGCCTCCATCTGGGCCCTGCTGATATTGTAATCACCCTGATGCACGTTGGCTCTGCTCCTCTCCCTCCTGCGCTCACACACTCACTCACACACAATGTGCCATCCTGACAAGCCTTTTACTTCTGATAAGCTTCGATGTGTGTTTAATGAATACAAAGCCGTGGTCTGGGTGCCGCCTCGGCTGCGGCCGCCTCTCCTGCGCTCCTTTGCCAGAAGGTAATCTCCGTGAACAGGGGAGGGGGAGGCAGGCGAGCCGGCGGGGAGGAAGGAGGAGTGGAGGTGGGGGGGAGGGGGGGAGCTCAGGGAGGGGAGACTGCTTTTCTCTCTCCCTCTCTCCCTTTCCAAATGATTCAGAAGTCGATAAGACCAGGAGAAGTGAAGATGTAACATGTTATCTGTCGCTCCTCTTAGCTGGTGGAGAGAATTTACATTTAAAGATTAGCAGAGGGAGAAAGGGAACTCTGCCTTTTGTTGCCCTGGGTGAGGAGGAGCCGCAGCCCTGGCCTTGATGCTATCTCCCATCACCTCTGCTATCCAGACAGGACGCATTGAGGTGAGATTACCGGAGGGCCTTATCTTTAATTGGGTTTAGTTTTGCCAGTCTGAATAGGTTTAAAGAGGCTCGATAAAGGGGAACAATAGATTATTTATTGACTGGACGCTCAAGCCTTTAGATGGGGAAGGGAGAGGGAAAGCTGTTTAACAACTTGATTAGTTCATTTTTGTTTTTATTTTAAGGGGAGACCCACAGCCTTCTGGTGCAATAATGGGCTGTAGACCTGAGCTGCAATGTTGATCTGGCATCCTGTCTGTCTTACTGCCTCTTTACCCGTACAGCCTTCCCTTCTCAGCTCCAGGCACCCACTTCATTGTAAGGAGAGTTTCTTTCCACCCCTATCTCCTCCGTTTAGGTTTGAGGAACTGAGCCAAGAAGCTAGAGGCCTTGGGAATGGATCCCCCAGTGTTCGGCTTTGGGTTCATTTGCAGGGGTGCTGACTAGAGACTGATGGTGCTTGACTTTGTGCAGAAAGTAAATGAGACCTCCTTTTAATAATGGAATTAGTTGATTTTATAGGATGATTTCAATTCTGTCTGGGGGGTGCGGTGGGGGGAAGCAATCAGTCCCAGTCTGTTACATAGAGCTGTAATTTGGATTTGAACCGTGCAATTTTCGTGTCTGGAGATGGTTTGTTGCTCTTTCTTTCTTTCTTTCTTTCTTGAAAAAGTGTTTTATCGACTCATGAGTGCATTTCTAAAATCTAAAGTGTCAACTTCAGGGGGCTCTTAAAAGGAAGCAAAGTGAGGGGAAAGGGTTGTTTTGCCTCCTACACCTTGTCAAGCTAAGTGTTCTTCATAGATAGATAGCTATGATCCAGTAACTAAAAGCCTAATTAAAATTTGTTTAAAGCCAGGGGGGCATGTTTCCTTGTTGACAGCGGCAGATCGATTGCATAAGACAATAGAGTCCCATTATTTCACATCCATTGACGGAGCACATTGACATTTCAGGTTTGCCTTGCCTCGGTGAGCATGATGAAACACAGAAATTCACAGACCCACTGGTCAGAGTGGCACATATATTACCATGTGTCATTTCTGCCTTTGGGATACCTTATTGCCCAGGCAGAATGGGAAGGGACAGCCTGCAATCCTTTAAGGGGGAGGGGGCGGGGGAGAGTTCTGGTGGCTGAAGTATGCATGGCTTAGGGGCCTCCTTATTTGAGCAAGGATGGGACAGGCACATGTGTGCAACACTTTTATATTTATTTGGGGAGCAACCCAGCCACCAATCTTACTTTTCAGGAAACCCATTTTCAAGATTTACCTCGACCTCCCCAGGAGGTATTTAGAGTGAGTGGCGGGTCACATCCCTGAAGTGCCTACTGGTCTTTGCTTGGGTAGCAGCTATTTCTTCCCAGTCTGGGGCACTCAAACATTCAAGCACCTGGTCTTATCTATCGCTGATAAAATGGAAGCAGAAAGTTGCTTCAAAAATAAAGCCTGTAATTGTCAAGCAAAAACCAAGAGTGGTGGTGGTCATATATGTCATGCCCATGTGCATACATAGACACATGTATAGCAATTCAGATGCATCCCAAGCAGAAGGAAAGACAATTTGTTATCTTCTTAGTATAATGTACCCTTTCCATGTTTTATATTGCTTTTGCAGAATAAAGTGGATACTAGACAGACAGGGAGTCCCAGCATTTTGAACTCTATGAAAAGGAAATACGGGAGGAAAAAAAACCCAGAGGGGACTTAACAATTTTTCTTAAGTTTTATAAAAACACGAACTATTATAAATGCTTCTTGCACATAGCAATTGTTGCCATCAAGCAGGCAACTGATGGCCTTTACAATGTTTAGAACAAAACTAGTCCTTCCTCCCATTTTCATGAAAATGTTAGGTTTCTATTTGATCAGCAGGTGCTGTTGAGATGAAAGCCACGTGTAAATTTTCAGAAGGCCAAAAGTGTCAATTCAGAAAAGGAAAGTGATAAGAGAAAATGCAATCAGTTTTCCTGTTTTCAATTTGTGCAGGATTTGAAGAGCTGTTTTGTTAAACTGCTACATCTGCTCCAATATGAATATTGAACTACTTCCACTAAAAATAACACCCTATAATTTGGAAGCTACTGCAATCTTTTGTTAATGTGAGTGGGTTATTTAAAAACAAAACAAAAAACCCCACAAAAAATAAAAAAATAAAAAAAAACAATTTTCTATTCTGACAATCACTTGCCTAATGTGCATTTTCATTTGTTGGCACTTTTCTCCTCAGCAGATAAATGGTATTATGCAATTAGGACCTGATCTTGTTTGACTATAAAAGAGGTTTTCATAAGTGAAAATCCTGGTAATATAAAAAGGGTTTGCGCAAAACAAAATTCATCTGAAGATAGTCTGCTTAAATATATTTCTTTAAAATGAGATAGCTATTCCTTACATTTTCTCATACTACAATTTTTAACTTAACTACTGCATATTGTAACAAAGTTAACACTATTCTATTGCATACTGAGCATTCTGTGATTTATTTCACCTTTAAAATACCTGCAAATGTAAGTTTAAGCTAATCAGGGATATTTTACCTAACAGGGCTTTCAGAATAATTTTTTTCATGCTTAAATAAAATGATTAAATTATGCCTGAGTGCCTGCATACAAAAGCCCTAGCTTCTATAGTACTGCTAATCAAATAAGTTTCATGGACAGGGAAAGCACCACAGTAGAGAGGGGGGAAGAATGGATGCATTTGACTAGTGATATTTCTTGGAAAGACATGGTATTTTTTTTTTTGACATGGTATTTTTAAAGTATCCTGTATTAATTTAAAAGAAAACCCTTACACTTATTAAATAATCACAATAAAACAGACTTCCTCCTTAGGATAAGAGAGTCAGTAGTTTTGCTAACCATGCAAAATATGAACATCAGGAATTAAGATAGGAGGAAGACTATTGAAATTTGCAGAAGGCTCACTCAATATTGACTCATTCCAGAATTGCAGCAATAGGATTAACTTGTGGCTGTAGCAATTTGTCCAGGGTGAGATGTGATCACTGCTTAGGATCAATTAGAGGCCATATAACCTATAGCTTCACACTTAAATTGCCAGACACACTTCACAGATCAACTCAGGATAGATCAGGAATAAATAAAAAAGGAAGACAGACACTCTGACATTAAGTATCTTTGAACATTAACACACACACTGATTCTTCTAAAACACCACATTTGAAGAAGAGTCCTTCTGCAGAGCAGTTTTAAGTATGTGCCACACTCCACGAATGTGGCCAACTAAAGAATAAATGCTTTTGAGGAATGGAATTTCTAATGTGTGTCCTACTTGTGGCACCTGATGATGGGACTACCTTTCAGAGACCTTGGCAGGCATGTGGGCAGATTCCCTGGTACAGCACCAACTACCCTGCCATTCTCAGGAAGTGATAATCAAATTTTCAGGGTGATTAGGATTTTTTTTCACAGACATAAACCCACTGTCTTGGTATGTGATCTTCTAATGAATAGTTTTTGTGCCAAGACCAGATTCAGTGTTGAAACCACAGTCCCTTATGTGGCATCTTTCCACATAAGGGAGAGGCCTTCCGGGGACTCTTTCAAACTGTTGATACCTTATGTAGGCTCTTCCTTAATGGCCCTTGAGACATGAATGCCCCAGGCATGTCCTGTGTTGATGCAAACTTGTTTCAAACAGAAGTTTAAAACTTTCAGTGTTGTCTAAGGGCATGAATGTGTTCACTGTCTGAGAGAAACCTGCTTAAAATGCACCTCTTGAATCATTTGACTGAGTGCCTGAAAAATGTGATTTATGAAGAAATAGGGCATTTGATTATGCAGACCACAGATTGGTCAAGATTTCTAAGGCACAGCGTTGTTGGGTGAAAGGGTTCTTCAGGATACCCACATGATGAAAGAGTATAATGCAGAGGGCAGGTGTGGCATTGGCTCCTGTGTCTCCAATAGTCTGACCACTTCAAGGTCCCTTGGGGAATGGGATGAACTGATTCATGTACCAGTTAACCCCAGGGTATGGACCTCATGAGGGTGTGCTTTCGCCTACTGCCATCTAGTTGTTCTTGGGAGAGAGGAGAGGAATTGGCATGCAGTGAGCCTGGCCTGAACCTTAACATGCATTTTATCACTTATTGCAAGTAGTGATTAGCCATAATTTCACTTTCTTGACTTCAAAGAGCTTCCTACCCCCACCCCCAGCCCTGTGTGCAAAGACTCTGGCTGCAGTTGCTCCCCAGGCTTGACCTCTTGCCAGGGAGACGCAAGTTTCCTTGCATGTATTCCAAAACTTAATTGGCTACATTGTTCCTGCATTCTAGTAATTAGGGCCATCCTTTTAATGCCTGGCTTGATAGTAGTCTCCCATGTAGCCAAGATCAAATATCCATTTCTTTCTCTTTTTTACCTCTTGTGTCCCTACCTAAAAGTCAGCATTGAAAATCCATCTGGGTCACGGTAGGAAGCCAACCGATAAAGGAAGATAAATCAAGCAACAAGACATTGAAAAATAAGAGTAAGCTTTCGATAATAAAAATTCCTCTAGGTTAAAAAAGAAATTCCTCGAGGAATGTCTTTCCGCAGGAACAGCGCCGCGAGTCGGCTGGACAGTGGATCGGTACAGTGGATCGCCTGGTGGACAATGGAATGC